>VNJT01013374.1:0-15571 GCA_008042655.1 Drosophila burlai
AATTTCATCACATTTAAGAACATGTGGCTGTCAAAATGTTGAGGGGGTGAAAGGTGAGTATTACAATGTTGTTAAGAAATACCAAATCATAAACAGTTTTGACAGCCACATGTTCTTAAATGTGATGAGCTGTTGTCTACATACGTAATTGCTTTCTATAACCTACCTATCAATTTGTTTACATTTTTGCAGTTTAAATGTGTTGCTAAGATGGGGAAAAAGCAATTTCATCACATGTGGCTGTCAAAATGTTGAGGGGGTGAAAGGTGAGTATTACAATGTTGTTAAGAAATTGCGATGTTAGATGTTCTTATCAAATCAAAAACAGTTTTGACAGCCACATGTTCTTAAATGTGATGAGCTGTTGTCTACATACGTAAATTGCATTCTTATCATAGCATCTTAGCAACACGTTATGCAGCTTACATCCGCAAAAGTGCAGAGTAAGAAATGTGATGAGCTGTTGTCTACATACGTAAATTGCATTCTATAACCTACCTATCAATTTGTTTACATTAACAAAAGTGTATAGTAAGCAAATAAGTGGTATAAATATAAGATAAATGTAAATAAATTTTCAAATAGAAAAAATATCATGTTGGGTTTAAAGTTGTTCATGGAGCGCAATGGAGATTTTTCCGATCATCTTCCATTATATAATGAACGATCTATAAGTTTTTGGAAAAATATGTTTGAAAACGAAGTGAAAATTAAGACTATAATCATGGTGATGAAAGAGGAAATAGACTTCCTCTTACTTAAGCACTTTGGAGCACGAATTCAAAATAAAAAATATTTAAATTGGACTATAAATATAAATGAACATTATATTGGTTGTTTTGTTCTAATACCTCCTCAAGTATTAGATGCGGAGTACATAACCCCTCCGCTAGAAGTGAGGGAGGAGGTATGTTATCACATTGCAGCTGGAATAGATGGAATACACATGTACAATTTGGCTCCAGTTGATATAGATGAATATTAAAATGTATAGATGTGAGTATAAGTCTGAGCAAATAAAAATGTATAAAATGAATTCAATCTATTTAATTTCAAATCAGTATAAAATCACCCTTCTTACAAAATTTACAGAAGGAGAATATAGAAAATGGATTCATTAAAAAATAATCCTTTTCTTATACCGAGGAAGAAGGATGAAACTGGAAGGATTGAGGACGATGATAATAAGAATGATGTTCTATATGAATATATACCCCCTGCTTGCATATCAAGCATTAAGGATGGAACTTTCAGGATTGACGATGAGGATGATGACGATAAGAACGACACATTATATGAATATATTAAGTGGTCTGAAAATAAATATTTTTATATTAACACACAGTCACAACCATATCTTGTCCGCTGCCCATACTGTAAAAAAGACTACTTACTTGAAAGATCTTTTCATAAAACTATTAATAATAAATTAGAATGAAAATAAATTTGTAAATTAAAAACATGTAAATAAATACAAAATATAACAAGGTATTTTTTCATTAAGTGCTTTATTTATTTATTTTTTTTCACACTACAGATTTCAAAAATATGTTAATCAAATAATTTCTTTTTTTTTCATCATCATGATGATGATGATGATGATGATGAGTGATTTTCCTCCATTCTATTAACAATAGGTGGTGAAGACCTGCAAAGAAAATAAATTTATGGATTATGTAAACAATTATTTTGTGTATTACAAAATACTAACAAAATTTTAAAAGAAGTCATAATTTGTGTTGCTTCATGCTCAGCATTCAATTTTTGTTGAATGTAGTTATTTCCATCAATATTGCCTTTGGAATATTGTTAGTAAGTATTTATTTAAATTTTCTATATTTTCAAGTTTTATATGAATATTTAAAAGTTTTTTTTTTATCGTCAGGACTCAGAATATGTAGATAATTTTGTATAAAATTAAAAATTTTTTTAGTAAATGACATTCTCGTTTTCTTTTATTGAATATCCATATGTCTTTACACAAAATCATTCATGTTATCAGTTCCAATGTCTCATTGTGACTGAATAAATGCTTCTTCTCGCACTGTGTCATCATTAAAATTGTAGCTTCGATCAAACATATAACTTTTCTCATTTAGGATTGATCTTGGGGTTGATCTCCCCAAGTCATATTCCTCACAACAAATTCGTAATGTTTTCTTTTGATAATCGCTATAGTAATGACATCGAACGTTTATGTAAAATGTCGATATACCACAGTAGGTGCTTCAATTATACCACCAATATTATTTTCATTGTTAATTAAAATTTGACGAAAATTTTCAATTGCTTGAGTGATTGATGGAAGTCTATAACGCGGTAATTGTTGATAAGTGTTCTATGTGAGTGTAACATTCACTTATATGCGGATGATGTCCAACTATATGTGAACCGTCCGTTAAGTAGAATAGATGAATGTATAACCGTGTGTAACAGTGAACTTGAACGTATAAGTGTATGGGCTAAAAACAACGGCCTTGGTATAAACCCATTAAAATCTAAATGTCTTGTGATCAGTAGAAAAAAATGTATCCTAAATAATCTCCGCCCTCTCAAGATTGACGACACTCCTTTGGCCTACGTAGAGAATGCGTTAAATCTAGGATTTACTTTCAATAGAACTCTGACGTGGAGTGATCACATCACAAGGGTAGTTGGCAAAACGTATGGAATATTAAGGTCACTCTCGATAACCAAACGTTTTCTGCCAACCAACATACGGCTATTAATAGCAAAAACATGCATCATTCCTGCTACACAGAGCAGAGCATGTATCTGGATTCGCTAATCAAATATTTGACATTGAGCTGACAAAATGGATAAAAATCCGCATCTTAATCTATCTGCATAAAATAATATATAGTAAGGAACCATCATATATATTTGACAAGCTAAAGTTCATGACATCAAGAAGAACCAACAACATTATGTGCATTAGGCCCATATCTCTAACAGCAGAAAGACAATTCTTCATAAACTCTATTCGATCCTGGAACCAGTTACCGGTCAACCTGAAGTGTATTAGCAGTGTGCCGCAGTTCAAACTTAGAATAAACACATATTTCAAAAATTTAAATTCCTAATTAAAGAGACTTAGGGCTTAGGGTTTAGTTTTAAGTAGTCTTAGTTAAACAACAAATAAACATTGTAAACATTGTAATCGTTGTGACTAGCGCAATAATTTATAAGTCCCAGACTTGTAGCGTTAGGAATTATATTTATAATAAAATTCAAAAAATTCAAATTCAAAAAAAAATGCAATACTAGATACCGGAGCTAGCAGGAGTTTTGTGAGCGAGAGAGTCGTTCAACGCGTAGGTACACCTGAAAACGTACGGACGGTACGCACCCAAGTTAGCCTGGCCGAGGGCTCACGAAAGGAAGTCATCAAGTCGCTGGTAGCGAAAGTCCAGCTGGACCAACGTTGGGTCAGACTTCCACTCTTGGTTTTGCCTTCAATTATGGAAGACATGCTGTTAGGCACGGACTTTCTCTGCGGCGTATCCGCCACCCTGCAATGTGGTCGCACGTCTATCCAAATTAGCCCCCCTCTCTTAGCCAATACTGGGAATAATTCAGTCCTCTCTCCTCTTTCAGTAAATGAGTCCCCTCTGACGCCGATTTCTAATATCGAACCCGCAGCACCGGAACTCCCAGTCAACGAGGCAGAGCAGAGTATACAAGCAGCCCCGACCGACAGATCACTAGGACCCCGAGATGAGAAGGCAGTGCGGAACAACCCGTTTCGACGAACTCAGGAAACATAGAAAGAACCAGCTCCAGAGGCAGCACAGGCCAACAACGCGAGTCGAGGTGACTCGCATGTTACTCACTCCCCTGCCAAAACGGAATATACACCCGACGCTGGAGGAGCACTGGCAGTAATCCAGGAGACGGAAGCACAGGAAGGAATTCACATAGATCCCGAAAAGATTTCGGCAGTGCGGCAGCTGAGTCCGCCCACCACATGCAAGGAGTTGAGGAGATGTCTTGGTATCGCGTCGTGGTACAGAAGATTCGTGCCGAACTTCGCCAGCGTAGTACAACCGATGTCGCTATTATTGAAGAAGGGAAAGAAATGGCAATGGCAGCAGGAGCAGCAGGATGCATTCGAGGAAGTGAAGAGGAAGCTCACGGAGGCACCCTCACGTGCCCAGATTTTAATGAGAAATTTGTCCTCCAAACAGATGCTAGCGACATAGGACTAGGAGCAGTGTTAACCCAGAAGATCCAGGGGGAAGAGAGAGTCATCGCGTTTGCCAGTAGACGTCTCATAGCCGCTGAGGAAAATTACTCGACCAGGGAAAAGGAGTGTCTGGCCATTATATGGGCCATCAGGAAACTCAGGTGTTACTTGGAAGGATATCGGTTTGAGGTGATAACGGACCATCTCGCTTTGAAGTGGCTCAACTCAATCGATAATCCCACGGGGCGAGTCGCGCGCTGGGCGTTAGAATTGCAGCAGTACCAATTTGACGTCACATATCGGCCCGGAATTCAGAACGTTGTCGCGGATGCGCTGTCACGACAGCCATTGGAGATGATGCAGATGATTCAGGAGGACAAACCCACATGCACCTAATACCAGCGGATGCTGAAAATCGTCCAGGACAAACCTGGAGAATTTCCAGATTATGTATACGAGAATCAGCAGCTATATCGACATATTTGAGCATGACCCGATGATGAAGACTCGGTGCCATGGAAAGTGTGCGTGGCCAAGGAACACCGCCAGCGAGTACTGTCGGAATGCCACGACCAGCCCACGGCAGGACATCTCGGAATCAGGAAGACTACCACCCGGATCGCCCAGAGGTATTACTGGCCGGGACTCTTCCGTGATGTAGCCAGGTATGTACGCAAGTGTGACACTTGCTAGCGGTTTAAGGTCAGTCAGAGTAAACCAGCGGGTAAAATGTTTACCAGGCAGATCAGTGAGTCTTTCGACACTGTCTGCGCAGATTGCATCGGGCCACTTCCGCGTTCCAAGAGCGGGAACGGCATGCTTCTTGTATTTTTCGACGCTTTTTCTAAATGGGTTGAGTTGGTCCCCTTAAGAAAAGCTACTTCGGCATATCTCGAAAAGTCCTTTAAGGAGAGGATTTTGAATCATCTCGGGATTCCACGCAGGTTCGTTTGTGATAACGGAACTCAATTCACTAGTCGTTCTTTTAAAGCTTTCTGTAAACAAGCGGGAATGGAGATCCAGTATACGGCACCCTATACACCGCAGCAGAACCCGACGGAGCGGGCCAATCGCACCATTAAGACTATGGTCGCCCAGTACATCGAGGATAAGCAGACGACTTGGGACGAATTGCTACCGGAGCTGAACTTGGCGATAAACAGCAGCGTTTCGGACTCGACCGGATTTAGTCTGGCCTTCATCATTTAAGGCAGAGAGCCACGACTCCCAGGGGCCTTGTATGACGAAGTTACTCCGGGACCAAGCGAAGTTCCCCGAGCACCCGACGCGAAAGCGGAAATGCTTCGCCACGTGTTCAAGATCGTCCAGGAGAACACTCAGCGAGCTTCTTTCGAACAACGGAAACACTATGATTTTCGAAGACGAGCCTGGAGACAAAAGTTAGGATCTTTAGTATTCGTCAAGCAGCACTACTTATCCAAGGCGGCGGATAATTTTGCGGCAAAGCTGGCCCCTAATATGAAGGGCCATACAAGGTTATCAAGTTTCTGGTACCCGCGATCATACGCCTGCAACACACCCAGAGTAAACAGCGCAGAACGGCATCCCTAGGAGACTTAAAGGAAACGGTAAACGATCTGGAAACGGCGAGGCCGGAGAATGAAGAAGGAACTGCGATGGAGGAAGTTAGCGGCGTGTGCCGCTGAACTCCGCAGAAAGAAGACCGCATGGCGGTACAGCAGCAGGAACCAGAGGTCCTGCCACCAGAAAGGGTTGAGGCCCGAAAACGTCAAACATTTGGCTATGAAAATGACAGGCAAGAGCCAGTAAAGAACTGGAGTCCTGTGACAGGAGCCAAGCCGGAGTCAGTGAGGGCCACTTGCTGGTCGGTGCGCCTTCCCAACGTCCCCATTCCCCTGATGGGGAAACTCCATGCTCCCAGGACCCATGAACAACACCCCAACTAACAACTAACGACTAATCAAAAGTTGCTAGGTTGCTCTTTCTAAGACTGAAAGACTTATAAATATTGTTTTTCTCTTTCCACAGGAACGGTGCGAGCGGAGGCGCGGAGAGTCCGGTGGGGTCCGACTACACGCTGGGAGGAGGCGCTTGCCCCTCCAGACGAGGCCACTACGACGGCCACCAGCGATGACCTGGCCCGGGGACTACGGCCATGGACAAATAGTTCACTCTGCCCCCCGCAATCGGCCCACTACCGCGGTAAAAGGATGCGAGACACATAGTTTGGGTGGACGCCCTCAGACACGTCGAGCAGTTCGACTCGCTACCCCTACAGACGCTGACTGTCGGACCTACACCGCCCGAACCGGCCACGAGCTACCACTCCAGCACATCCAGCTCGGCCAGTACGACCATGGACGAGCGCGACAGCCAGGTCGGACGGGAAGACATGGTCATATTACCTGTGGGAAGCCAGGAGGAGTGGCTAGGGAAACCACTCACACCATACCCCGTCGGAAGCAGGGAGGATATTCCACCGACGTGGGACTGCGGAAGGATGGCGCGTGCCACACACCGACGGGAGCAGCAGCCAGACTACAATCCGCTCCGAGCAGAGGAGACAATGGTGCCTAGCAGCCCCGCCTGGACGGCGATAGAAACGCGCCAGCTGAATCCACGGCGCTGGCAACCCCCTCAGGACTTCGATCCGGCCGATGAGGTCACCCGGGAGGATGTGTTCGGCCTCGAGAGGGTTCGCCCGGAGCACGTATTCCGCGTGAGGGTCTGGGAACCGGAGCAGGAGGAGCCGGAGAAGGAGAGTAGCAGTCGGCAGAATAGCAGCAGCGCTGCGACCGAGGAGGAACTGGAGCAGGAGGTCGGCCAGGAGGGCGCGTACGGCCTGGAGGAGCCGGCGAAGGAGGCCCCGAGCACAGAGCCGGAGGATTGGATGGTCCCGATCCCGAGCTACTGGGTCCTGGTGACTGGAGGCGACCAACTGCCCCACTCCCTGGTCGAGCACGCGCGGGAGGAAGAGAGCCAAGATTTAAGGAAGCTGCGGAAATTCCTCTTCTTTGCGATGGGGGCCCAGTACCTCATACATATCAGCCGCTCCAACAAGATAATCATCTCTCTCCGTCCCCCGAAGAAAGAGGGGGATGTGAGGAGCGAGCCTCACAAATAAATAAATAATAATATAATAAATACCTATAAATAATAATAAAATAATAAAAATACTTAATAAACACAATAAAATAATATAAATACATAATATAAACCATAATAAATAGTATAAGTAATAGTAATAAGTTAATATATATGAATATATATATTCCTAGTTACTCATTAGAGTAAGGCTACGGCAGCCAAACCCGATACGATAGTTGAAAACTATAATCACCAACCCGAGCTCGCTCCGTTAGCCTGGAAGGCTAACGTACACAAACATACACACACCAGCACATGCAGCGAAACTCACCATGACCTACGCCAAGAAGCGAAAAGTAAAGAAGAGAGAGAGTAAGCGCTAGATCACGCCACCCGAAAATTGACAAGCGCCGGAAGAAGTTGAAAAGAACTCCGCAAGAAGTTTCGCGAAGCGAAGCGGAGTTGAGTTTGAGTAAAGTGGCGAATGGAGACAGACGTGCAAGTGAAGATCGGTGACGGAAAAAGCCGCGTGTGCGTGCGAAAACTTTGGAAAACTTAAGAAAAACTTTAAAGGGAGATACGGGCCGGCGAGTCCCACCGTAAGTGGAAACCAGTTGTGAGACGGATTTTGGAGCTGCGAGTAGATAGGTGACTTGGCGATGTCTGTCCCAGGACCAGCGGCGGGACGGAGCCATCTCGCGTGTGTGCGCAGGAATGAGACGAGTGAGTGGTAGTGAAACCGCAACTAGGTGGCTAGCATGTGTCTGTAGTGTTTAAATCTTTGCGAGCCCTCGATGCGGTGGTCACCGAAGAGTGCGGTCAGACCGACTCTTAAATAAGCATAATGGTTGATATAAATTAATTAACACGGAGAGAAAAATGTGAGAGTTAAAAATTTATAAAAATTATGAAATGATGGAAAATATGGAAATAAAAAAAATAGCTAAAATTATACGGGAAATAAAATAGCAAAATATGGAAATAAGATAGCAAAAATTATACTGGAAATGAAATAGCAAAAATACGTGAAATAAAACCGGCGAAAATATAGGAAATGAAATATAACGGAAAAATAGTCGAAATAAGACAACGAGGCAACAGTAAAATAAAACAGCCAAATAAAGGCGAACACACTGAGAGAAATTTATTTGTAAAACCGAAGGAAAGCGAATGCACCGGGAGAAAAGAAAAATACTTCGACAAATAAAACCAAAATATAATAATAATGAAATTAAATTAAATACATTGTTTTGGTACTAAATAAAAGCTGGGGAAAACGGAAAAGCATGGCAACAAATAGCGGAAAAATATATGATGGGAATAAATGACGGAAAATAATAAGAAAAATAGTGGATCATATGAAAACTGGAAAAAAATATCGAAACACATAATAATTTAAATTATATTTTGCGAAATTATATCTTTGAGAAATTAGTAGGGCGAATCGGAGGTTGTTTGACCCCGACTGGAGAGCGAATTCACAAATATTTCTTCCCTTCCCCCTCGGCCCTCCGGCCCCAAACATGCATGAAGGCTAACTCGGTGCTTTCCTCTGTCGCACCCTATCAAATTATTTTTTACGTGTAACCCGGTGGCTGACAAACTGCTCCCCACGTCAGCCCACCGTCTCATCGTAGCCACAGTGTCCCATATCTTTACAAATTTTCTGTCGAGAGACCCTGGCGGGACTGAGTCTCTATTCCAGCCTAGAAAACTACCTCACAATGGAGGGAGTTGAATATAGATCTTCGTCAAGCACTGACCTACGAGTAGTTGATTTGATCTGCTTTTTTTCTCTTGGATTTGTGTCTGCACAAGGGCAGACATACAGACACTCACTCTCACTGAGGATTAGGATTGGGATCTGCACAAGGGCAGACAGTATCGAGCAGCCAGGAGCGAACATTTGGCGACAGTGACAGAACTTCTGCAGTCCTGAAATTGAATGAAATCAGTGGATCACAAGGGATCCGTTGATAGCAGCCAAATCTGGATTGGAACCACAGCCCACATAACCTCACTTCTCGTAGCCACAAAGTATGTCGCAACTAAAATCAAGATCATTTGGACATTAAAGGCAAATAAGAGTTCTTATCTATATTGGAAACAGTTTTTTCAACACGTGCAGAAAGTAAGTGAGTAATTCGCTTAAAGCTCAAGGTGAGCTCTAAAATAGCTCAAACAGCTTGTGTTCAACAAGACACTCAACCGTTGTGTTACGTAACTACGATAACTACAATTTGCGTACCATCTGCATTGGCCTGATAGGCCTGCGACGCAAGCGCACCATTCTTGAACATAATTTTCAAAGCAGCAAAGAACGCGCTCAAGCTGCCACTGCCAATGATGTAAGCACCGCGGAATGTAGATTGCAAAATTTAGAATCAAACTATAGGCAACCCTCGCAAATTCAACTACAAATCGAGGAGTTGGATCGCACGGAGGCTTCACGACGTCATCACGAAGAAGAATATATTCTTAGCAAAGCAAAACTCTTAAAAAGAACACAGGCACAGGCAGCAGTGTACATAGTCGTCTTCCTGCTTTTAAAATGCCAAAGTTTGATGGGAAATACAGCGACTATAAACGCTTTATTTCTGCTTTTAATCAAATGGTACATGAAGATGCTTCCATTACCGAAGTCGACAAATTTACTTATCTTCTTAGTTGCCTATCTGGTCCAGCACTTTATGTAGTGTCCGCGTTTCAAGTGTCAGACGCAAATTATTCAAAGGCACTAAATCAGCTACAGGAGCGTTATGATAAAAAAGTATTAATACTTATTGAGCATGTCACAAGCATTCTATTTAGCATTCCTGACATGAAAAGATCCGACCCGATTTCTCTTCGGTCTTCAAATCCTCGATACAGTCTCAGCACTTTTTGGTTCTCTTCTTTCTCTTGGCACTGAGAAAGATATTTTTAGTGCTATTATAATTCATCTAGTGTTGCAAAAGGTAGATTCTGACTCGAAACAAGCATATGACCAAGTGCAGGAGTATGAAAAACTTCCGATATGGGAAAATTGCTATAATATCCTGAGCAGGCATTGTCAATTCCTAGAGTGTTATGTAAAACCTGCGATCGAAGGAAACCCGTATGAAAAGCGTTTGGAGAAACCCTGTTGGAGCAGTATTTTAAGTTTTTATTGTAAAATTACTTATATATAAGCTTAGTATTGTTAAATATGAATTCGGTATGAAATGAAATCTAAACAACTAAATGTAAACAAATGAAATGTAAAAAGCTTATCAGTGCGCTCAAGCAGAGTCGAGTGGTTGAGATCAACCTGATAAGCTTTCGCCCTTCGTCGCATCACAATGGTCGGATGCTGCTCGTAAAAAGAGTCGAAAAACTGATGTCGAAGCTGCTGGCTGCGCCCGCGCAATAAAACTTGGAAACCATCATCGAGCTCGTCTTCTTCTTCGCCCTCGCAGTGGAAATTCCCCAGCTAGGCTGCTAGCCGCCAGTCTCATTTTCTAACATATTTTCTTCGGGAAAACTCTCCCGACTTTCCAAACCCAATAGTACAAGATGAGCATTCATAGCCGCTAAACGGAGTTGTTTCAATGTAACTCAAGTGACCATAGCTTAGGATCATGTCCATTGTTTTTATCACTCTTGTTCGAAAAGCGACATGGCTGGGCAAAGCAGGCTTCGCTATGCCTAAATTGTTTACATAAGGGTCACATTGCTGCAGATTGTTCATCCAAGATCCGTTGTAAAACATGCCACGGATTGCATCACTCCTCTTTGCATCGCCCAGCCGAGCCCAAGACAGCCATTCAAGAAAGTGAAGATCAGTAGGACGCTCAAGCGAATTCTTCATCCCAGGTTCTTTCGTTTCTTGCTCGTAACCCTAAACGGTCTCTGATCCCAAAGGCTCTAATTCTAATACGGGATAAGTACGGCGTATTTCACACTGTAAGAGCACTGCTAGACTCAGGGTCAGAAGTTAAGCTGAAGTTTTCTTTAGAAGCAACAGGTCCCGTTTATCATCAGAGGAATGGACCCTACAATTCTCGACTACGAAATCTATAGTTTAGCAGCAGCCTCAGCGCTGCATAGATAGATCACACTGGTCTATACCTGAAGGCATCGATTTAGCTGACCCACATTTCTTTAAACCTTCAAAAATTGACATTTTAATCAGCACAGAGGAGTTCTTTGATTTTCTCACTGGCCAAAAATGGTCTTTGGGTCCGGGTTTGCCTTGACTACTAAGCTACTTGGCTGGATTGTTGGAGGAAAAATCGAAAATAGCTGTAAGCAAGATGCAATGGTGCAGGCAGTCTCATGCAATGTCGTGCAGACACAGGATCTCAACGATGATTTAGCACGATTTTGGAAAATCGAGTCCTTTGAAGAGTTAGGGAAATCAATTTTCACTCTTGAAGAGGAAGAGTGCGTTCAACATTTCTTCAAGAACGCTGATGGGCTCGACTCCGGCCGAGTCCAAGTCCGTCTTCCATTCGCTCAATCCCCAACTTGTCTAGGAAATTCATTTGAAAATGCCAGATGCCGCTTTCTTCAGCTTAAGCGCCGTTTAGAACGCTTACCTGAACAAAAAAGAATGTACGTCGAATTTATGACCTTATATATAGATCTTGGTCACATGGAACTCGCAGATAATGTAAACATAAATGAACCTCATAATGTCATTTCGCATCATGCCGTTTTGCGACCACAAAGCTCGACAACTAAAATGCGTGTTGTCTTTAATGCATCAGCGAAAACAAACTCAAATATCTCCTTAAACGACATCTTAATGGTGGGACCCACAATTCAACAGAGTCTCATACTTACACTGCTAACATTTCGATTGCACAAATTCGTTTTCACAGCCGACATAACAAAAATGTATAGGCAATTCATCGTCGACCCTCGCGATCGTAACTTCCAGCACATTGTTTGGAGAAATTCTGTGGAAAATCCTTTACAGTTATTTCGATTAAAGACTGTAAGATATGGTATAGCAAGCGCCCCTTTTTAGGCCATTCAAAGTCTTAAATTCATCGCCAAAACTTATGAGAAAGTACTTCCAATCGGTTCTAACACGTTGCAAAACGACATGTACGTGGACGATCTCCTTACTGGAGCCGATAGCTTGGAGGAATTGGACATCAAAATGGTCCAAACCAAAGAAATTCTCGCACGTGCGGGCTTAGAGCTTTCAAAGTGGATTTTAGCGGCGACAGTAAATGTCTCGGAGAATACCAATTTAAATCTTAGAAACCGCAATCGGATATGTTTTGCTTTCGTAAAGCTACCACAAAGAGACAAATTGTTTCTATTATTGCACGCTTATATGACCCCCTTGGACTTCTAAGTCCTATCATTATAAGGTGCAAAATGTTTGTTCAGGTCCTTTGGAGGACTTGTGTTGATTGGGATGATCGACTGCCTTCGTCGCTGCAAGAAAGCTGGGATATAATCGAACCCGACTTACACAAACTAACAGAACTCGAAATCCCACGATTTATACATTTTTTCCCCAGTATGGAGTGCGAGATACATGGGTTTGCAGACGCCTCAGAGCGTGCTTACGGGTTTTACATTTATTTACGATCATGCCAAGAAGGAAAAGTTTCATCACATTTAGTCCTTGCGAAATCAAAGGTAGCACCTATTCAAACGATCTGTCTTCCAAGATTGGAGTTGTGCGCAGCCTTGCTTCTCTGCGAAACTTGGAACAAGGTCAAACACAAGGTCGGAAGCATTTCCAAAAGAGCTACATTCTGGTCAGACTCAACAATTGTTTTACACTGGCTAGCAATGCACGCAACCCAGCTGAAATGTTTCGTAGCCAATCGGGTATCTGCAATCCAAAACATGACTGTCAACATTAAGTGGCGCCACGTCAGGAATGGAGAATCCAGCGGACATCGTATCCCGAGGCTGCGCAGCCGCAGATCTGCAAGAAACCATCTGGTTTAATGGGCCTGTGTTTCTTCAAGGCATTGAAACAACTTTGCCAAAGGACAAAATTAATGTTAATTTAGCTGATGATACATTGGAGCTTCGCAAAGCAGCAACATTTACATGTACCGAAAGTTCCTTCGAGGAAACTATTATTGACCAACTTATCAGCAGAATCTCGTCATATACTCGAATTATTCGGATCGTTGCCTACATACGTAGAGTTTTTAACAAAGTTCCTGCATGCAAGGACTTGCTCGTCTATAAGACAAACGAATTGGAAGCCGATGAAATTATTAGGTCATTCGTATTCATTGTCTCCAGCATTCAAAGCCAAAGTTTTGCAAAGGAATTATTTAATTTGCAGAAGGGAAATCGCCTCTGTTCACATATTCGAAATTTAATTCCATTTTTGACCGAGGCAGATATTGGAAATCGAAGTGTTACGGTGATTCGTATCGGCGGTCGCCTAGAAAGGGAACCAATTTCAGTCGACGCTAAATTCCCATTGCTTCTTCCCAGGGATCACTCATTCACCTACAAGTATGTGGAACATCTTCACAGAATGAACATGAATGCAGGACCCAAGGCGCTATAGGACTATTACGACTTTAAATATGGATAATAACTGCTCGTCGCTTGGCCACCAAAGTAGTAAAAAACTGCTTTCATTGTTGCCATTACAAGCCAAAGATTATGCAACAAAGACTGGGATCCTTGCCAGCGGAAAGACTGACTTTAAGTAAGCCGTTCACCACCTGTGGAGTCGATTTATGCGGTCCATTTATCACCACTTACCGAATTCGCGCAAAGGTGCCATATAAAACGTAAATGGCCATTTTCATCTTGAAGTAGTTTCAGACCTCTCCACTAATACCTTTATTTTATGTTTAAAGCGATTTATTGGACGCAGCGGCCTTCCTGAAAGCATTTGGTGCGACAACGCAACTAATTTCGTTGGTACCCGATCACAATTGGCCTAATTCAGGAAGCAGATCTTCAACCAACAGTCTCTAAAGGATCTCCAGACATTCACCGCATCAACTGGCGTATTGTTTCATTTCATACCCCCTCGTGCGCCGCACTTTGGCTTTCTATAAGACGTGGCGGTGAAGTCAATGAAACATTTGCTGATAAAAAACAAAGGCCAGTCTATTCTTACTTACGAGGAGCTACAAACTGTTGCCATCGAGGTTGAAGCAGTGCTTAATTCAAGACCATTGCACAGTGGTTGGACTTGTAGGGAACCGCGTTCATAAATAGTTCCCGTTGAGATATCGTTATGAAATTTTCACCAAAAATCTAAAAAAAATATGTAGTACAAAAATTGGCTAAATCGGGCGACTTATCCTATAGCTCCCGTATGGCTAATATGCCGATGGTGTGCACTTCCAGTAGAGTTGTAGGACTAAAATTTAATTGTTGGCATCTATGATAAGTAGAATATTTAAATTATTTTCTTTATAAATTTTCCCCCCTCCCATAAGAATAAACAAATGAAAAATTGTATTTTTTATAATGAAAGTAAAATTTAATCGAATTTTAATGTGGCTGACAAAACCTAACAAATATCATCATATCATCTGTTGGCATTAGCTTCTCTATTTTCTTTTTGAAGTATAATTCTTCTTCAACTGATAGTGAGGCAGTTTCCTTTTTAAATTGAATCCTGACTGGCCTACAATAGCGAGTAGAAGATGGTCTCGGATTTTTCCATATTATTTTGGAGTTACTTTCAGCTATAAGTTGAAGTGGGACGTACGAAGTTGCAAAAAGACATCTATCATCGTCATTACAGTTGGAAAACTTTTGCTTATATTCACTGTGACCAGTACTGCCATCAAAACCCCATTTTCCAATTAATTTTAATTTGTCCCCGCCATCTAGATAATTTTCAATAACAGTATTTTGGAGCTGTAAAATACTTGTAGCTGTGTTGTTTAGAAGACTCTGCAGCTCCACTTCTGCATATGTTTCCCCTACTGTTATGTCATTTGGAAATCTTGACTTCTTGAATTTTAGAATTTTCTCATAGCTTGGCAATATATTGCACGAAGCTTCATTATTAACAAATTCTCGAATTACCAGGTATTGGTGTTTTGTTATACCAGTCTCCATTAAAAGCGATAAAACCTTTTCAATGTCTGGTTCAGAAGACTTTCGGATCGGTGAAATGTCGGATAAGCGCAACGCAGAAACTGCAGACTCGTCGTGTCTTTCTAGCAGCGCTATCCGACGACGTTTCGTCCTGTTTGAGGACTCATCAAAGTCCATTTTGGGACGTCCACGTTCCGCACTTGAAACCTTTGCTTGAAGAGGCTCAATTATTAAGGTTTCAACTGTGTTCAGCCATTCGGATTGAAATTTAACAATTAATTCCTTATGGCGAGAGTATTT
>VNJT01013392.1:0-15192 GCA_008042655.1 Drosophila burlai
CAATCTTAATGCGCCGTGTCTCAGGTTGTTCCCCAGTCAGACCTCCATGTGGGGGTCGGCAGCCGGGGTCGCAGTGCGAAATTCGGGGCGTCATTTAAAACTTTAATAAGCAAAATTGACAACGACAAGGCATTGGACTGTGCAGCAGGACACCACAAAAAGGACACGCACACTGAACGGAAAAGGGTTAACTGACTGAATGTGAGCATTTCGATTGGTTTCTGGGGAAAACTTTTCAAGCTACCCAGGATTTTATATGTCAAATATGAGATTTTTCTCAAGAAATTTGTATTTGAAACTTTAACAGATGGAAATGCAAGCTTTGTGACTTTCCTGGGAAACTGTATACTGTTTTCAGTATACAATTTTATTGTATTTTATTGTAACATTGAATAGGGGTCTAGTCTATTAATATACATACGGTTTTACTTGACAGTTTTAAACATAAATACTGTTTACACATTTCAAGCCGAAAAATACTGTTAAAATATATTACAAAATGATATTTAGCTCTCCAAATCTGACATTTAGTAAATATTTACCGATGTTATTTTCACCAAGCTTATGTTGGCCTTATTCTCAGAAAACATAAGCATCTTAGAACTGGTAAAGGTATTTATTAAAAGGAAAACACATAAGCCAAACAATTTGCAACAAGATTTACTTTACAGATTTTATGTTACTCCTTAAGGTACATTCTCCTGATCTTTACGTTTGTTTTTTTTGTAACAGTGCATTGGAAGCCGGACATCCCGACAGGGTACTTGGACAGTTGGACAGTTGGACGGACTGTTGGACAAACGCAATGGACGCAGTCGTGCGCTACAAGTTCGTGTAGCGGATGTACACTGGAGATTTAAGCCTTCTGCCGGCCAGCCAACAGCGCACCTCAGCTGCTGACCTCGCTGGCCTGCAGCTTCTCCCCAAAGCCAACCCTCCACCCAGCACAGCACCTGAACCAGCCACCAGCCACCAGCCCAAAGGCCACTCCACTCCTGTGTGAACCCCATGAACCACCCACTGGAACAGCCATCCGGCAGCGTAAGAGGATGGCCGTCTCTTATGGCCCTTATATCCGGTTGCATTGGCAGGTAATCTTTTCGGGTCCCTCTACTTCCTACTTCCTGTTGCCCGGCCATTTTAATGCCCCGACAAGGTTTTAAAACTGTATTAGCCCTTTGCTTATGAGCATCCTGCCATGCATGATACATTGACATTCGTGTGTGTGCAAAGAGAGTGAGTGGGTTTGAGGGTGTACATGCATTGCTAAGCTCTCGCACTTCCGGCTCCGGCTCGTTAAAGTCCGGAAACGGGGCTAGCAAATGTTTTGTGGCATTTATGGTGATGATTTTCATAGATAGCGATGCTGATAACGATAACGATTGCGAAAGTGAGAGTGAGGCGAAAGCGATAACTCACCTCTGTGCCGATTGGTCTGCTTGTCGAACATCAACATGGCGTCCTCGATCTGGAAATAGTCAAGTGGAAAAACAGATTGGTTAGTTGTTATCTAGGAAAATGTCCTTAAATATATTTTCAGGAAGTTAATTATATTTTTCCTTTTAAATTGCCTTAAATTTTAATAATATTTAAGTCTTTCCGAGGCTTAAATATTAGTTTTAGTTAAAATGAATTGTTTACAAGATAAACAAGAATATTCAATATACATATATTTCCCAAAGTTATTAGAAAGTTCTTCTTCAATTTATAAAATTATACCTTAGTTACTTACAGATTTTCCCCCCTTTTCTAGTATACAAATCGATATATATCATCTATTTTCTCAACCTATATAAGCCTTTCTTGGTTATCGATAGACTAATTTATTATATATTTGACTTTTTCCCGTTGCGTAAAAAGTGGCAACTTTTCATCTGCCAACTCATTTTCCGCGACTTGGCTGTGCCTGGGTCCTTCGCTCCTTTGTTGCAGTCGGTGCATAAGCACTCGAAGTTTGCCTCCTCGGTGCGAGCAACTCAATTAATGGCCTGAATAAATGTTCGCAGCAGACAAAACTGCTGCTAATTGCAAAGTGAGTGCGCACAATGGCCGGCACACACACATACCCCCTACTGGCCACCCACCAGCCAACCCCTTACCCAAGCAACCCCCAAGCAGAGCAAAACTTTTAGTCATTATGGCGCAAAAGAACTTATAATGATAGTTGACTGTCAAACCAGCGCACTAACTAACTAACTAACTGCGCCCGCTGACTTTCCACTGGCTGGCTGACTGGCTCATTACAGGCCCGCTAACTGGACATGCGGGAATGATGAACTGCTGGCCAACTGACTGACTGACTGACTGCCGGAATGACTGACTGACTGACTGACTCACTGAGTGGCCCGCCAACTAGTTGTCATTTGATATTTTAATTGACGCGCCGAATGAATGCAGCAAATGTGCTGCTAAATTGGCCATCACAATCAGATTGGGGCTCAATTGCATTGGCCAGAATGTGAATGGTGTGTGCAGTTCCTGAATTGAGGCATTAATTATAAATATCAAAATAAATGTGCATTTTCGATAGTAACTATTGGTATTAAATTAGAGAGCTTATTAACATGATTGTGGAGACAAAAATAGGGGAAGAAAGGGGGGGCTCTTTTGCAAGGAATAATTATTGAAACCCAATAGATACATATTTTACTTGGCATTCAACTCGTTAACTTTGCAGCTCAAAACCCTACCATTAAGCAGAAATCAAAGTATTTTTGTTATTTCTATAGAAGTTAGCACAAAAGTTAATGCATTGGCCTTTCGAAGTTTATCTTTCAATAGGATTATTCACTTGTGAATGGCCATCACAAAATCAATTGAATACAAAGTCAATTTAATGAGGAATCAGTTAAACTGCCCAATTAGCCATTTAACGTATCAATTACATTCCTTTAAACTTGAGTGATTTGATTTTTGTCCTTACGATTTCGAACATTTTAATGATAATTTTCAAGTGATTTCCACTTGACGTTCTACAAAATCCTTTCATATATTCACTGCCCAAACAACGGATGTTTTGGCCTGGCACGCGAGGTTCTTCCTTAAGGTCCTTTAGCTTCCTGCCTGCCTCCCTGCCATTCAATATTATAATGTGACAACTTTGCCTTTATCCTGCTCCTGCGCTGCTAATTGCACATTTCTTGTCAAAGTTGCGATGCGGCCTTTAATGAGCTGCAAGCTGACCCCGAATCCCAGTCGCTTCTCCTTGCTCTCCGGCTGGTGGTCCCGCCGCTGCTGCTCCTGCTCCTGCCGCTCGACTGCCTGCTTATGGGCCATTGATTAAACTTAATCAATGCGCTTAAGGCAACTCGCAACTCCTGTGCACTGTAATTAAAATGCAGCCACGATGCCAGCGAAGGCGGCCTTATAAAAATTAATTAAGCTTGCGCCGCACTTTTCCGCCCAGAGCCGTCCCCCTCTTACCGCTGATTCGGTAGTTTACAGAGGGAAAAATAGAAGGAACCTTTGAAATAAAATAAAGGGTTTTTTCTCGCGATTTAATTAAGATTGAAATCAGGTTTTAAATTACTTAAAAATTCATAAAGAGTTTTTTTTTTCATTTTTCTTTCAAAAGCTTCTACCTTTCATTGTTAACTACAAATTATATTTATATAATTAAAAGATATGCATTTATTATTAGCCTTAAAAATAAAGCCAATTTTGACTGTTGGATTATTAATTTCCCTCTAAAAATATGCCAAAAGCACTTCAAAGCGATTTTGCCCCTTACTTAAAATCAATATATGTATATTTATTTTTCTATGAAATCTGATCCAATTTAATTACATTTTCTCCCCGTGCAACTGTGTAGCTGTTGTTCGCGCCTCGCAATTCGCAGCTCTTCAAGTGCAGCCGCCGATGAAACCAACTACAATATTGTTTTTCAATTAACAATCAACAACAATGCCGCAACACAATACAAACGAACGGCGAAGGTTACACGCGCCAAATGACACAAAAATTGCCAGCTCAGGTGCTGCTGCAAAGGGGGCCGAAGAGGGCCAAAAGGGGCGTGCCCAGGGTGGGCAGTACAATTGCAATTGTTGTTGTTAATTAAGCGGGCAAAACTGGAAAAGCGAACACTGCGAATCGAACTCGAATTGCGGCCTGTTGTTAATGTCCGCCTCCCTGGACAGCCACGCCCCCAGATGCCCCCCTCGATAGCTGTCATAATTACACTGGCCCCTGGATCGTTGGCTGGCTCATTATGCCACCCATTTCGCCGATTTCACCGATTTCCCATTTCCCACCGCCTGATTTCCCATTCCCCAACGAGAGTCACCGCAAACTTTAATTCTATTAGCAAACGTTAAATGTACACCACGAAAGGAGGATGGAGGTAGGATGTGGATTTCTATATATATACAGAAGTACAATTGGGGACGAAATAATGGCATTAACGGGTCATTTCTTATAATATTTTCACAGAGCTATTTGAATTTGAGATAAAGTAGAGTAAAGATTGTTTGTTTTATTAAATTAAACTGTTTACCAGAATTTGTAAGGTCTATAAATATTATTTGTTAAGTAATATCAAGAAAAAAATAAAATATATTTAATAAAGATTAAGTCTTTAAAGGCTAGATAAGTTAATAGCTATACTTCAAATAATTTGTTGTTCTTTCTAAAGTAAAAATTTAATCATAATTACCTTTCCTATTGTAACCAAAAAATCTGTTTATTAACTCATAAATTAAGCTTCAAGCTCATCGTTATTTAAGATAATAATTCCTACTTAAAATAACTTAGTAACTAAACCAGCTCCGGCACCAGGAACCTCTCTTCTTAACCTTAAAGCTTCTCTACTACAAAGTCTGGCCACTATAATAATTAATTAATTATAAGGACACGAAGGAAGGGGGACCCGGAATGCTATTATTTCGACCACAATTGTGTGTATGTGCGTGTGCCACTAACAAGCAGGCGCGCGTAATTTTATTTAAATCTGAATTCATTAATTCGTCATAATCCCCAATCATTGCGCCGCCTGCCAGCGAGGAGAACTTCAAAAAGCCATCAACGACAGACGTTGATGCTGCTGTACCGTCAGGATCTCAACCCCACCAGGCGCTCCGCCCCTGAAAGTGCCCCCCGAAAGGCCCCCTCCGCCCGTTGGAAGCTCCCAAAAGCCAGGCCATTCATTTGGCTCATTTTGTGTACAAAAATGCTGCGCTCAGTGGAAACGGCGACGCTTCATTATCGTAATCGTTATATAAAACAGCGGGCTGACTGCGAAATACAGACTACCAGCGACTACAGTGTCAGACAGCTGTGTATGTGCCTGCCAGCCAGCCAGCCTGCTCTGCTCTGCTGTCTGTCTGTATGTATTTTATGCGTTCTGCGGCACATTATGTGCTTACAGTGAGTCCTAGAAGAGGCGACTGCGGCTGACATTAATGAATGTGGCCGACAAAGGGACCTGCGGGTGATTTTTATTTGAGTTCCCGCCTCCTCGCAGACTTAGGCAGTGGCCAGCCGAAAAAAAAAATAGAAAAATAAAAGCATCGATAAGCAGGCTGGAAGCGGAAAAGGTTAAATTCATATTTTCATGGCTAGCGGAAGAGGGAGTTTTCCTGGAAACCAAAAAACACGAGAGCTCTTGGCTATTTACTCGCCTTTAAAGTGAAACTCAGAAGCTGTGAAATTTGATTTACCTAATGGATGGCACTTGAGCAATTCAATTTATATGAAACAGAAATGCAAATATTAAGAGAAGAGTTGAAAGTGGCGTTAAAAATATGTTTAAAAACAGGAAAAAAAACCTTGAGATATTAAATTTGTCACCATAATAATTCCTACACATTTATATTTCCCAAAAGGAGTTGCTAAACAATAAATAAACTTAGAACAAACATAGAACTTTTCATGGACACACTCTCTGTGTTCAGTCTATTATAAATATGGGTATACATTTTTCTATTTTAGTTTCCAGCAAAACAAATAAAATAGTTTTTGACCAGCCAATTCCCAGTATTGTGGATCCTCCTCTTACAAGAAGTTAAGCCCTAAGTTCTGCGGTATGTGAACAATCGTGTTTGTTAGCGTTTCAATGGAACGCTCAGCTCTTGAGATTGCCGGAATGCACATTGTATATATATATATAGACATATATAGAGCCTTATATGAATGCAGGACAGATGGATGAAGCTCTGCCCGGCCACTCGTTAAATCGTCAGCAATTCCCACCCTTCCTTTTTTTTCTTTTGCAGCTTCTCCCCGGACTCTTGCCGGGTTTTGGCCCCCCGGCGAACCGCTTTATCCTGCCCATCCACGCCTTTGGTTTTGTTTCAAAGTCCCCGAAGTTCTAACTGGATAATTTGCAGTAATTCATCTTGCTGGCGGTTTTCTCGATTCTCCGCCGTCCGACTTTTTTGCGACTTGGCTCCCTCGGCAGCCGCCCGTTTTGGTTTCCCGCTTTTGTATGCCTGCTTGATTGCGACAATTTATACGGCGTCGGGCTTGTCAGGATTTGGTTTTTGGTGGCCCTGGTGGCTCTGGCCCGGTCTGCCATGTAAAATTGAAATGAAAAACGAAGCGATGGTGGGGGTGTGTGCTCTTCAAGAGGCGCTGCCTTAAAGCTCCAACTGAATAGTCATACATCTAATGATAGTCTGTCCCCGGCACTCGGCACTTACTTATTTTTCGTTTGCTGCGACGAAAAAAGAATGGAAAAAACCCAGTAGATATAGTGGATTTTTTTGGGCAAGGGGTGGGAGTTGAAAAAAGTAAACTTTTCCGGGGCTGGACGTGTGCGAGCGCCGAATGAGAGTTCCCGGCGGGGTGGGACATCTTTCAAAAAACTTTCGCCGGGCGACAGCAAAAAAACAGCATCGACTTCTTATGTACCATATAAGCACATATATATATTTATACACACTGGTATGTAGTGTGTGTGGACATGACTGCGTGCGGTTGAAATATAGATAAACTTTTTTAAGCTCGTATTTATTACATATTTGGCTGTAAGTAGAATTTAAGTTGCTTTTTGCTACCGACACACGCTGCGTATGAGTAATGCCCAACCTCCAAGAGTGCCATTCCGTGGCTCATACGTAAGCTGGCTACAAACAGCGTTGGTTGATGGAATAGGAGCTTAAGAATAAGATTTAAAATAAGGGAAACTGTTTTATTTGAGCAATTTTAATTAGGATTTATATTAGAGTGTAAGTATATTCAGGAGAAAACGTTCAATATCCTCTAGAAAATATTAAACAGACAAGATTCTACATCAAAGGCACTTAGATATTAGCCAGCAACTTTACAACTTTACAATGATTAATCATCACGCATCCCCAGTGCTATAATCTTGACCGCAACTGTTTAAAACCCTGCATTCCGGCGATCTGTTTGTGGTAATTTTGCAATCAAAAACGCATCAATCGAAGCCATTCAGAGACAAAGGGAGACGAGGGAAATGCTGAGGGACTGGGGAGAAGCGAGTGGCACATTAATGAGCCTCACTCGTGCGAGTCGAGGCACAGGATATATATTTCAATTAAAAAAGGATTCCATTTATAATCCGCAACTTGATTTGTTATGCCAAAGCAGCAGCAGCATCAGCATCAGCCAGTGCCACCAGAATCAGAAGCAGCAAAACCGAAACCAAAACCAAACCCCAACATTAGCTGCACGACTGGAACGCAAGTATGAATATTAAATTGTTGTGTGGAGAGTTGTGAAATCGGGGAGGGAAACGGGATATAAGGCAGGGATATAGCAACTGAAACGGACTCACAGAGAGAGAGAGAATGGCAAATGGCGAATGATGAAAAACGGGTTTGCATAGTTGATGCCTCGGGCTTAGTAGATCAACTATTAATGGAAAAAAACCAAAGCGTTGCGAATGAAATCTGATGGCACGCACTATGACACGAGGTCAAGGGTTAAGACGCGCACACACTGGCGAAAATAAGCAATCAAGGAAATAAGTTAAGAGCGACAAAGGATATTGGAAAACAGGTTTGAGTTAAAACAGGAGCAGGATTGACTCCTGCCATTAATTATGTACATTTAACGATAATTTATAAATAACTATTTCGTTTCTATTCATTATGAATATTAAAAATAGACCTACTTCATTTAAATAAATAATATTTGATATATTTATTTGATTTATAAGATTAGAAAAAATTGTAAAGTTTACCTTGAAGGCAAAACCCTGTAGAATTTTTTTCCTGTGCCCTTTTGTCACACTGAAAGGCTGGCTTAAAGGGACACCTCTGGCCGTAAGGCCAAAAGGTCACGGCACAACACAAAAGAGTTAATATTTACATAAATTTCCTTTGTCGCACACAGGCGGCTTCGATGTGTTGGGGGGAGCCTCGTTTTTAATTTGATTGGATCCGGGGCCTGGAAATCTAATATTCCCCAGATCATTACATCACACCCACGGACCTAAGGCCTGCGTCCGTTCATTGAGTGTTTTTAAGCATTTTCAAATTAGTTTTTTGGCCGGCGGATTATCCCACTTATCAATTTGCTGGACAAGCAAAGTTTCCCTCGCCATGCCATGCCGAGAGATAAACTTGCAGTTTAAGCGGCGTCCATCTCCATTATAACCCTAATGAAAGCAGTTACCCGCCCAGGCTGCCACCGGGTCTCCACTATGTTAGTTTTCTTTTTCGGCCACAGCTTGTCATCACTTTTAATAAGCTGGCCGCAAAAACTTTGTCACTTTCTTGCCCGTGCGAGTGTGCTGTGTGTGTGTGCGAAGAGATTTCTTGGGCGAGAGCTACTAAAATTTAATTAATATCGATTTCGGATTTGAAAAGGTTCGCCCGGGACCCGAGGACGCGCACACACCACACACACGGACGCAGCATTTTTGCGGCAGGCCAAACAACTTGAGCGGGTTATACACACACACAAACACACAAAAAAGCGAGGAAAAATGGAGGAGGAGAAAGGACCTCTGCTCGACATCCTTGAGGAGGTTAACGGGACGGGGTCTATTGGGGCCATACAAAGATGTTACAGCTTAGGCAAGAACTTGCACTGAAAAACTTTTAATCTTTGCGAGCATAAGTAAGATATATGTACCGCACTCGCATTCGCCCTGTCCCTGTGTGTATGTTTCCAAGAATGGAAGCAGCTGCTCAATATTTTCGCAGAGACTTGCGAGTGGGATTGAGATTTCTAATGGGATTGGTTTTCCGTACGAGAAAGGACTCCCTTTCTATCCAATCTCAAGGCTTTTTTCCCTGCCTGGCCAGCCAGTCGGAGCAACTCGACGGCCATATAAAACAACTTGCAGAACAATTTTCGTTAATTAAAATATTTTCAATGTGTAGTTATATGCTCTGGGTCCTGGTTTTGGGTCCTTCTGCTACTGCTGCTTCTGCTGCTGCTCCCTCACTTCCTGCTGCTGGCCCTGGGTCGCCGTCATCGCTGCTAAGGATGCTCGAATTACAAAGCAAATTATAATTTCATGAAAGTTAAACGAGCAACTGCTGCTGCCGCTCTAGCTCCAGCTTCAGCTCCTGCTCCTGCTCCAGCTCCTGCTCCAGCCCCTGCTCCAGCTCCTGCTTCAGCTCCTGTTCTAGCCTCTACTCTTGGTTCTGCTCCTTCTCTAGCTCCTTGTTCCGAGGGTCACTGAGCTGGGTAGGCCGGAGGGATAAGGCAAGATGGGGTAACAGTGGAGGAAGTGGGTGGCCCTCGCCACCGCCCACTGCGCTCCTGAGTGCAAAGGTGGCCAGGTCGCCGAGCTGTGCCCGAGATTGGGAATTAAACATGCTGCCAGGGAGCGAGCAATGCAAAATACATAAGAATAAAAAGTGAATTGGGCAGGCGGCTGCGAAAGTAGGGGAGAATATCCAGCGGAAGCCAAGAGCTGCCAAGCTGCCAACAATAAAAACCGATTTTTTTCCACCCATTTATATATGTGTGTGTGTGTGCAAGTGCGAATTTATGTCTTCAATTATTCAACGCCTCATTTGTATGCCCCGCTTCCTCTCTGGCCTCTCTTTCACTTCCAGCATTCGAGTGTGTGTGCGAGTGCTTGTGGGAGGCATGCTAAAATGGCGGCGTGCATTTCCGTTTCCGGCCAGTGCAACGGAACACATCGGTGGCATTGCATATGGCTGCCTGCACATGTGCTCTGTCTCCTCGGCGCTCCTTTGGCAATTGAAATTTCAACTGGCGCAAAAGTAATTCAATTCGACGCCACTGCTGCCGCCGCTGGACCCAAGCATCCTGCATGTCCTTGTGTGCCGACTCCTCCTGCGCTTTGAAGGCCTCCTGCCCGGCGACGACAAGGGCAAGAACAAAGCATTTAAGAAGTTATTGTCATAAATGTTTGAGTTTGTTTGTTGCCGGCACGGCTACGGCACCACCCTGGCATCGTCCAGGACACAGGACTCGAGGACTCGGGGACTCAAGGACCCGGAGCCACCCCGCCCACATGTCCTGGCAGAGAGACACAACTTTTATTTAGCCATGTTGAATGCCACCGCCGCCAATTTGCAATTCTAATGTAATTTTTTCGCGAATCATAAGTTAGAGGCGGAATTTCGGGTGTGGGGATTCACTTGAAATTTTCCCCGGGCTTAAGCCTGACCAATTGTAAAGTTGGCCAAAAATTTCCTCTTGCCCGAAAAAAAAATAAAGGAAAGGAAAGGAAAAGGAAAGGGAGGCGACAAACGGAATGGGCAGCTCCGCCGTTTTCTCGTTAGTTACGCGGCACAAATCGATCAGAGGGCAAACATAAACGAAGAACACAAGGAAAATATGTTAATTTCGGTTCATGTTTATTGCGGGACGATGACGAAGAAAATTAATACGAAATCGGAAGGGAGAAATTTGATTGCGGAAATAAACGAAGATGGAATGCCCTGGTTTTGTGAAGATTTATAAATGCTTGGGATATTATAGAGATTTATGAGAAGTCCTTTACTGGGTTATTTTTAGATTTGTGAGAGGTGAAGCATAAAGTCATATTTATTTGTTTGTCTATTTAAATAAATGCTACGCATTTTCACATGCTTTTTTAATAATAAGTTGTACTGTTGAACACAATTCTTAAAAACACAAGCACACCAAATCAAAATGTTTCCAAGAGCTCTTGCCCTTTATAAAGCGAAAAATCCCTTTTGGCTGGCTGAGAATTTATTAGCATATCCTGGCAGCTTCATAGGGATTCGCCGGAGCCCCGCCATAATTACCAGCTTATAAGGAAAAAAGGGATTGCAAGGATCCCGAGAGCAGCGAGCGGGAAGGACAAATAATGCGAACTCAAACAATGGCAGCGCATTTACATTTGCATTATTTAGCATTTAAGCGTCACGCGTTGCGTAAACAAATTGTGCAAATAACAACAAGGAGAGCAGCACAAGCGCGTAATTCATTAAACAATTTCGTTTTTATTCTCGGGATTGGGTTCCGGAATCGGGATTGTGATTGGGATTGTGATTGTGACCGTGATTGGGATTGGGATTGGAATGGCGATGGCTATGGCTATGGCGATTGGGGATCGGAGTAAAAAACGGGGTGGGCTTAGCTGCAAGTGAGACCCGGGATTTAGTTGGTCAGTTTTTAAAGCCACACACTCGAGCTCTCGAAGGGATCGGCGTGTGTGTGTTCGTGTATATCCCTTTATACACACCAATGCACTTATTGGTTTACTTGTTTACATGGCAAGCTGCTCGTTTTCACACTCTTTCTTATTTGCTTTAACATTTTCGCATGCATATGCAAGCAGCCAGGACGAAATCGAGGACGAGGACGAGCATGAGCACGAGCACGAGCATGAGGATGTAAAGGAGGACCTGCACCATGGACCAAACATAGCCCAAGAGTGCTGCTGCTGCTGTTGTTGCTCGTTGTCCTGCGGTGGCATTTTATACGTATTTGTACGCCTGTGTGTGTGTGGGTGTGCGCTTTAAGTGCGCCTGTATGCGTGCCAGTTGTTTGCAATGTTTTTACATCGAATGTTGATTGTACAAAACCACTGAACAAGAAAAATTAATTATACAAAAACGTCACCGCCAAACAGCTACCGAAACTGTTGACCCAAAGGAACCGAGTGGCGGGGCTACACCAAGGAAAAAACATATATATAGCAATATCGGATCTGCATTTTTTCCCTTCACAATTTTAATTCCGAGTCGTACCCAAAAAAATTGAGACTTTAAATATATTCCAATGGCTTTTAGCAAACGCAAACAATTTTTTGTGACATTTTGTATGAAATAATTTGAGGCCTTTTTTAAGGCGGTAAAGTTATGGTTATATAATGTTCAACGGCTTTAGTTTTAATACGAGTTTAAATTTATTCTTATAAATAATAAAAATAATAAAAAGTCTGGTCTATTTGGCGCATTATATCCACTAAGAATTTATTGGAAATTATGTCACTTAAAAAGAAGCTTTTAAAACTTTAAAGTTACTTGTTAAACGAAAAATTTGAATCCTTTAAATTCAAATCGTTTTTTGAAAGAAAATTTTAAGTAAGTTTTTATTTAAAACAAGATCTTTCCCAAAAAGAACATTTTATAATTTCATTATTTTTCTAGTTTTAAATAAATATTCATATATTTTACTCAAAAATAGTCCTAACTATTTTTCTCTCTGCAGGTAACCTTTGTTTTGATGCAATTTTCGTTTTGTGGCTCCAGATAAAACGAATTTATGCCTAACCAGGAGACAGCCAGACATGCACATTCGCCAACACATATATTTCATTATATTTATTTATTATTTAACGTATTTCGAATTAGGCAGACAGAGGGCCATTGTCCATTTTCCAGCTACCGACCGCAGAGTTTGAAACGAGCGTAATAAATCAGGCACAACTGGCAGGCGGACCGCCAGAAGAATTTCGAATTGCAGCTGCTGCCTTGCTGCTGCTGTTGCTGTTTCTATTGCTATTGCGGGGAGAATCAATTTATGCAAACGCCTCGCAATCAAATAATCCCTACGATTCGGTCGAAACAGCTTTTAAGCAAATGCGAAATCCTGTAGCACACTTTTAAGCGCTCGCTTAATGTGGCCCGAAGGTTGCCTTGGTGGTGTGGCGGTGGGTTGGGCTCTCAGTGGGTGGCATTCGGCATTGGCAAGTCGAAGACGACGAAAGCCGCGGGCTGTGTACGTGTTCAAGTGTGAAGCTGCCAGTGCCACGCCCCCGCAGTACGCCTCCAAATCGACGCTTACACTTGTATTATATACGAGCAGTTCTACTACCCTTCACGAGCAGATCACAAGGGTATATCCCTGGGACAAACAAGCCATAAGGAATTTCGAGGGAGAGGGAGGAATTGTTGTTGAAACTGTGCCCAAAAGTGTGCTGCAATATGTAGCGCACTAAGACGAAATTTAAAATAATTGTAATAATACTTTAAGCTGCTTTCCAATTCATTTCTAAACATAAAATAGAAAGAAAATGGTTTCAATAGAGTTGAATTAGAGTTAGAATTACTCTTAAACAATATAAACATAACCATAAGCTATAAATATAGATAGTTATTATAATTCTTACTTCGAGGTACAGAACTCCCAGGTATCTTAAAGTCGTTGCAATTTCCCTTCCTTTGATATTTTGTATGGCAGCTTTCTTTTTTCGCTATTTTTGTTTTTCACGGAAACTGCGTTTTTGCATTTTTTTTTCTTTCCATGGCATTGCATTTAGATGTATCGCGAGAGTGTGTGTGTGTGTGTTGCTTTTGTTGCGGTGCAGTGCAATTTTCCAGCAGCCCCCTTGGCTCAACCCCCGCCTTTTGTGTGAATCAAGCAAGTTTTTATTTCAAGCAGCCAGCGGAAGTGTGGCCCTTGTTGTTGCTCGGCTAAGAAGTAGAAGCTGGCGAAGGAACAGGACTTAAGGGGCATAAAACGGGGGTTACAAATGGGTGGGGAAAAACCCGGGGAAAAGGGCAAGAGGAAAAATGGGTGGCTAGCAGTCGCAGTTGCAGTTGAAGTTGGCTTCTGTGCAACATTGTGGCACATGGCAAACTGATGACAACGACAATAACTGTAATGAAACCGAGATAAGCTCTGGCCACACAGGATTCCGCACAGCGCAGATGATGATGTCGCTCGGGGGTACTCCACTGTACCGCCCGGAGCGGTATGCGGAAAGTGGGAAGCGGATAGCGGGAGCAGAGAGTCGGGAGTCGGGAGTCGGGTCTCCACTGTAGACCACTGGACCTCCGCTGACACAAGCAAATCGCTTGCTCATTTGTTGTGCCATTGTCGTCGGACGACGGGGGCAAATTGTTGGAAATGGAGTTTTACGCCGGACCAGAGACGATTATCGCGGTCACGGATTACAGAGTGCAGGGAGCATTATAAATGGGGCTTAGGGTTAGCTTACACTGCGGCGAAAATGGAGCTCTTAAATGGGATAGAGGGAGCTTTAATAGTGTGGCTTTGTGATATCTATTCATGTTCCCCTGGAATTAAAAGAGAGACGGACTTGCGAAATATGCAGTATTTTCTGTTTTGTGGAAGGTACTTATTTTTGTACGAAAATATAAAATAGTTCGTCCCTTTCCTTAACTTTGTGTTGGTGTTTGTTTTTGCAGAAATATAAATAAATACGAACACTTTCAAGGAGTAGATTTACTTAATTATAAAAGTTATTTTCCTGTTTATCAGCGTTAAATATCCTTTTAAGGGCTCTTAACACTAGAAATCCTCTGAGATTTGGGTCGCCCCTTTCCTATGGCTAGACAATGATTGATTGGCGATTTTCCACGATCTTGCTCTCGCTCTGAAAAGTGTCTAATTTAATATTTAAATTGCTTTCCCAAGATTCATTCATGCAAATCGATTAAACTCCACGCCACTTTGGTTATCCCCCGGAATTTTTGTTCTCTTCAGAAATCTAACCTCTCCGCTGGCCACTGAATAATTAAAAAAATTTGCCACTCAGTTGGCGGCTGCGTCTCACCCCCTCAACCCAAATTTCTCACCCCAAAAACGAAACCCAAAAAATCAGAGGGGACTTCAACTACCCCGGGAGCAAACAGTGTGACAGCCTCAACCGCTGGTTTTTCCCGCGATTCTTCTCCGCCTTTCCCAGCAGCCTCATCGTCGCTGTCAGTTTCAACTACGCTTTCGTTTTTGTGCCCCCTTCCCCTGCTGTGAGACTCCGCCCCTGGAAAGGACACACACACACAGTGGAAACTGTTGATGTTGACATTGCGCCTGGCCTGAAACAGCCGAATTATATATATTCTTCTTGGCTTTTTTCTTGAGCTG
>VNJT01013395.1:0-15756 GCA_008042655.1 Drosophila burlai
TAAAGTGAGGGACAATAAAACAAATCTAGCCAGCAATGCAAACTGGTGGCTAGTTGGCGGTAAATTCGACTTCCAAGTAGGGGAAAATAGTCGCAGTTTGGCAACTTTTGTGTTTGGGGGGGTTTCCCTTGAAATTGACCCGAAAAACCAGGGGCGGTCGGTCGGTCGGTCACATTCCAGGCACACACATCAACCTAATGCACATTGCTTTCCAGCTTTCTCGTTTCGTTGTGGCATTCTGGGTGCATTTTATTGCAAAACTTTCTCCGCCCAATGTCCTGTGGAGTTGTCATGTGGGTTGCACCAAGGAATTTGTGGCGAGCTGTGGCAACCAAGGGAGAAGGAAGCGTGTCTACGCTGCAGGGGTTGGCCTTTCAGGCCACGATACGGATGAATATTTCGAAGTATCTTTCAGTTTCCTTACAGAACGATGATTGGTTTTAAGAAAAACAAGTTTTTATTTTCCTATCAATATATTTAAATAAGTAGGTATATCTATGAACAAATTGAAACTTACTTACACCTTCCTTGCTGTGTTGACATATTCCTTAGATAAACCTGTTGTGACATTCCTGTTGAAAACCAATTTTAAATATTAAAATTATTATTTCTTTAAGTATTTATACACTCATTGAACCTTTAAATAGGGTTGTGCAAAACGAAATTCATATTTGGAATGAACTATGTAGATAAGACCATTTTTAAGGTTGACTAACCATCATAAATCATTTATAATTAGACTCTTTAAAGTATGGTTTGTGCTTAAACAAAATACATTTCACCCGGGATTATTCAATTGGAAATATGCGTACTAGCCTCATAGTCGGAGCTATCTGGGTCTTTTTTTGGCCCAAGGTCGTACATGGAGGCTTCGTGCTGCAGAATGTGTTTTGCAAGTCCTTTGATACCTCATATGAGGAGTTCAAGCGTTGCGAAATGTAAGTAGTACGGCGGGCATGGTCGAACAGATATCGGCCTTTCCTCTTCAACCAGACCTTTGATTATTGTTACTATAGTATGTATACATGCGAAATCCGCGTCACATCCTTTGATTTATACGCTGCACAAGGGTATGTTATGAATTATTTGTACCATTTGATGTGAACAAATTTGAGAACAATTTAAGTGAATTTAAATTTTACCGTTCTCTATTATTTCACGAAAATAAAATCGTCTACTAGCAATATTTAAAAAACTTTACGTATGAGTACCCTAAAATATTCAGGTTAATCTGAATAACTTTTATGATTCACTGTGGCAGCAGAGAAAACAAATTCACACTAATTACATTATAAAGTTAGGCTAATTACTCGGTCGGTCATCAGGGAGCTTAATTGAGTTATAATGTCAGAGAGTTCAACACTGGAAATGAAATCGAAATTGTCACTTTAACCGCAGCATTCAGAATGAGATTATTAGTCATTTTCCCCCTGCTCCTGACAACTATGTGTCCTTGCCCGCGAGCGGCCCACTTCCGGTTCACCAACGTCGAGTGCAATAGCTTGGATACGGATTTCGTGGAGGTGAAGGAGTGCTACCTGAAGCTAGTTCGACGAAATGTCGTCGCCATGAACTCCCACCTGGTGATCAAGTACGGACCGCCCATCGATAAGATTCAGTTTAATCTGGCGATTTTCCGCAAATCGAATGTATACAGATTGTTCATGGTAAATCACACCCTGGATTTTTGCTACTATATGCGGAAGCCTGAGCGATATCCGCTTTTCTACATTTTCCACGAGTCCCTAATGGCCGCCACCAATGCCAATCACACGTGTCCCTATCCAGTGGGTACATCCTTATTTCTAAATACATATTTATTAATGCGATTCTGTGTCTAGGAAAAAAACATCTATATAAGGAAGATGACGTTCAATGAGCGGGCCGTGCGGGAGTTGCCTCTTCCCGAAGGCGAATACAAACTGACTGTCTCTGTGGGTGCATTTAATGCCTGGCGATTGCGGTTCAACGTCTACGGTCTACGTGGCTAGTTTATAGGGGTTATTAAAATAAAGACCCGAATTTAAGCGGGCCTAAAATGCAAACAAGTATTTAATCGAAAACAAACCAACCGTTAAGTAGCCCAAAATCTAAAGCCAAACAAGCCAAACAATATTATTTCAATAATTTCCATCGATGAGTCAACATGAAAGGTCTATTTCTATTCGTTATTGCCATTTTGAGCTCCAGCCAAGGGAAAGTTTTCAGGGTCAGCAAGATGGAGTGCCGAACCCTAGATCCTTCGTTTACGTATTTCAAGACCTGCAAAGTGGTTCGAAGGGAAAATGGCCGAGCTTCGCTGTACATCAACGAGGTGATGCTCTACAAGCGGCCCATCGATGATATCATTGTGAGTTTGCCAGCTGGTGCTTTTACTGGACTCAAAAAATAATTACTTGCGTTCTAGCTCAATCTCGCAATTTTCAAAATATCAAAAAATCGACGATTCCAATTCTTGAACGAGACCTTGGACTACTGCCTCTTTAGTCGCCAGCTGTTGGCCACTGGGTTTTTTGGTTTTCTGATGGCTCCCATGTTAGGGACTTCGAATTTAAATGTTTCGTGCCCGCTGCAGGTAAGAAGAGCTCTGCGTTTTTCTGATTGTCTATTAAACTTTAAAGAAAACCCCACAGCAAGACCTCATTTTCAATGGCTTTTCTGTCGATGAAAATACAATTAAGGAGATTCCAATTCCGAATGGCGTCTATATGTTTCAAATGCGATCATCAATGATGAAAAAGTGGCGAACGGACGTCAGGGTGTATGCGACTAGAGTTGATAGGTATTCGTAGGATTTGTAAAAAAATAATAATATTCATTTTTGTGTGTAAACATTATTTACGTGTTAATATATTTTTTAATTAAAAAAAAAAACACAAAGATTTATGTTATGTTTATGTTTGAATCAATTTTATGCAAACAATATATTCGTTTATAAAATAAAAAGATTTAAATAAATAAACGGTTGGCCTCAAATATTTAAGTATTTTTCGCTAGTTTCAGAACCTCGGTTTGAAGCAAGAGTACTTCGTCATTTTGAATGTTTGTTCAGCAAACCAAGCTTATATCATTTTGAATTTTTATGTATTATATTTTTGGCAATTTTTATACTGCCTAAATATATTTTCTATGATAATTTTAAATTTTAAACCTTATTTAAATCAAAATGTTTCAAACGATAAGACGATACAAATTTTGAGCAAAGCTTATACCGATAAAAAAATGTGAATGATATCGAAAGTCCAATCGATAATATACATTTAAATAATTTTTAAAATTCTTCCTCTTCTTTTTGAATGAATATTATCTTTAGCAATTTCTGTATGGTGTCTTAGCGCAAGAGTCTGATCGGGTCGTATATATATTTATTTTCAACTTAAATTGCAGCGTGGTAAATAACTCGAAGTATCTTTTTGATTTTATAGTATTTTAGTTATCCTTTTTGAACATCGAAAGTGAAAATATAAATCGATGTTTTTACATTTTTCCAAAACATCGATGTATCGATGTTTTCATCGATGCTTTTGCACCTCTACTCTGGATACCGTGCTAGATAGGGGGAAAACTGGATTTTTTAGGGGGAAATTTTACTTTTTTGAGATTTTTTAGGGGGAGAGCCAAATTTTCATCTGGTAACACTGCCTCTAATCAACCACCTCTTTCCCTTTGACAACTCTGCAACGACGTACGTAAAAAAAATCTGTCTCGTAAAATCCGAAAATATTCTGCAAATAAGTGTTTGAAAATTAAAATAATAACATTTGAGGCTAAAGAAATAACCGTATAGCAGAATAAAATTGATTTTTGGGATTCATCTGTAAAGATGCTGCCGCAAAAGCGTGATTACCAATTTAACCTCACTTTTTCCCTTGCAGTGCCGAGTTGAAGCGTTGGAACCATGGTGAACGGTCGCATCCCCTCGGTCTTCTCAAAGACCTATGTGACTCCCCGTCGCCCTTATGAAAAGGCCCGTCTTGACCAGGAGTTGAAGATCATCGGCGAGTATGGTCTTCGCAACAAGCGTGAGGTGTGGCGCGTCAAGTACGCCCTGGCTAAGATCCGTAAGGCTGCTCGTGAGCTGTTGACCCTTGATGAGAAGGATGAGAAGCGTCTTTTCCAAGGTGAGTTAACAATGCTACAGGAAGGCATACAGCAGTCGAATTTTTATAGGACGAACCATGTGGATCCAGTAATACTGGCTTCTCCGCTTATCACGTGTCGCCTTATTTAGGTTCGACTATAGAATCCGCCAATTACTGACGTGATGAACTGTATTTAAAAATAATTATCTGACACTTCTTGTCTGAAAAAACCTTGACGTTAACAAATACACACTGAAGACAGTTCCATTATGACTTCAGATTGAACGTGTTGGATTTTCCATTAAATATATGTTTTTATACCCTCAGGTAACGCCCTGTTGCGTCGTCTTGTGCGTATCGGCGTCCTGGACGAGTCCCGCATGAAGCTCGATTACGTGCTGGGTCTTAAGATTGAGGACTTTTTGGAGCGTCGCCTGCAAACTCAGGTCTTCAAGCTGGGATTGGCCAAGTCCATCCATCACGCTCGAGTCTTGATCCGTCAGCGTCACATTCGGTAAATATCGCTTAGACAAGCGACTACTCCGTCGCCAGGCTCAGAAAACAGAGTTTATTGTTCAGTAAGACCACTTGGGAGTCGAACAAGTCCCAGTGCTTGCACCGGCTCTCAACGTCTTGAGATTGTGTATGTGACTCTGTTCACTCCAATCTTATATGCAAAATGCCCGCATAAGCGTAAGTTGCACTGAACGTTTTTAGGTCCACCGCTTGCAGCCACCAGGTGTTGGCCCCCTTGCTCGGGTTTAACTAATCCAAATTTACATTTCGTTTCCACAGTGTCCGCAAGCAGGTTGTAAATATTCCCTCCTTTGTTGTGCGTCTGGACTCGCAGAAGCACATCGACTTCTCCCTAAAGTCGCCCTTCGGTGGTGGCAGGCCAGGCCGCGTCAAGAGGAAGAACCTGAAGAAGAACCAGGGTGGTAGCGGCGCAGCTGCTGAAGAAGAGGAAGATTAAGCAGTGGTAACCAGCTGCAGCCGGTTAACCAAGAGGCGCAGTTGTGCCTTAAACTGAAAATTTCTCTTTTACACACAAATAAACAAAAAAAAAAAAAAACACCCAAAAATATTGATATTTATTTATGATATAATTGGATCCGCCTGTGGAGTATATATAGAAATTGCATTATATGTCTAGGGCCAAGAGATGCTATTTAAAGAAAATTAGGATGAACTTGGCATTGAGAACATATTGTGTTGTGTTATAAAATAAGTTTTATTATTTCTCGAAAATCATTTTAAATATTAGTCAAGAACCTACTAATATAGGTAAATTCTGCAAGTATCTATTTAATTTTGTACGTAATTACGTCAAATAGTAAACATTTACAAAATCGTTCACTACGATTGTTAAATTTATCGAATCGAAAAAGAGCAGTTAAATGCAGTTGATTTTCTGTATGCAAAACCAGGGTTGATATTCTAAGTTTATCTTTATCGGGAGAATCAGCTGTTCCGGTTATTGTTTTATATTTATGTTTTATTTGCTGAATATGTTCGCAAAAAGAGCGCGAGGTAAAAACTTTACCGAGTTGGAGGAGCATACACTGCTGGATCTCTTAAGACAGAACAAAGCTGTTCTGCTCAATAGGAAGAGCGACGCCGGTACTTGGCAAAAGAAAAAAGAGACATGGGAACGGATTGCCGACGAGTTTGCGGACCGAACGGGTGCCAGCAGGCCCTGGACAGCTCTCCGCGACAAATACGACAATATGAAGAGGAAAGAACGAATTTGCAATTATGTGCCCGGTAGAAAAAGAACCAATGGCGACACTCCTTCTTTCTCCGGATCGTCGGTGTCGGAAAATGTTAGCGCCCTAAATGGAATCACAGGAGGAGCTGGGCTAGAAAACCAGTTTGACAGTGACGGTAAACAAAACCTTATAATATATATACTAATTATATCATCACAAATAATATTTTTTATTTTTAGCGAATTACCATTTCTTTAATGAAGCCGAGGAAAGATCAGAGGAAGCCAGCAGCACACGCAATTCCGAGAGTCCTCATCTAGGAAAAGTATGGTGAGAATGTATTTTGTAATGTTTGTGTTCTAATAAGTTCTCTTAGCTTTTAAAGTCAACAATTGAGGATTACACGGAACCAAAGATCGAAGCTCCAGAATTAGAGAGCCCGGAGGCGTTTCAAATATGGGCACAAAAAAGATTTAGAGCGTGCGAGTCCCCCATACTTCCGGATCAAAGAAGGAAAACTAGTCTGGAGGAAGAGAAGGTGGAATTGGTTAAACTGCAACAGGAATATTATAGAGATGCGAATTCCAGAGCTGCTGAGAAGCACAAATATGAGATAGAGAAGCAAGTTGTTGAACTGCAAACAATGCGATTAAAAAACCATTTAATTGAATTGGAAATTGAGGAAAAACGCGAAGAGTTGGCTAAGAAAAAGCAGAGTTCTTAACCCTAGAAGCATATTTTGTGTTATAAATTAACTAAGCTGCTGATTATAACTATTTTATTTTAGCATAGGCAAAGAGAATTTAAAGTTAGATCCTTTTATTAAGTAACAAGATATTGTAAATCCTTAAACTATGTTATATAGTGAAACTAAGCTTTTTGTATATTATTATTTACATTTTAACTGTACAATATGTTAAACGTGAAGATTTGAAACTATTTGTAATTTTGTACCGCGGCTGTAGAGCTCCAACACCTTTAGATCTTAAGATTGTGCTGAAAATGACTGCTAGGTTAGTTTGAATAAACTTAAAAATATAAACAATTGTTTTATAAATATATCAAACTGATTGCAAAATTGTGCAACAGTGGGTTAAAGACTCTTTCACATTTTTGATCTCATGCACGCTGGTCACATCATTCGATCCCTGAATTTCTTCTTTCGCGTACGCAAGATCGTTAAAAAAACGATCGCAGGCGGCCTAGTGTGACCAGGTTTGCGTGAATGCACGCGAAATTTGCCATTCTGGTCTTACTGATGGGTCAGCTGGGTTTGTTTACAATGGAAACGTAAAACAAAAGTGTGCAAATTGACAAGAAAGTAAAAAACAGTAAAAACAATTGCAGATTACTGGTATTAACCAGTTGAGTGCCTTAAAACCATAACGGTCCGTCACCGCGTAGCCAGCACAATGCGCAAGGACGTTGTGTGGAACTGTTCGATCATCTTTCTTTTCTGCGTGCTGAAAAACATTGGCACCTTGGCCCAAGACGCACGTACAGCCTCGAATCGCTACAACTCGCAGCAGCAGCAGCAGCAGCCGCAGTTCAAGCAGCACACAAATGTGGCTCCATATCATCCGTCGGACGACGCTGGTGGCCAGCATCACCACCACCACGCGCACGACGCGACTGGCAGCGGCGGCGGAGGACATCACCTTGACCACCATTTGCACCGGAGTTCGTATAATCTGTTGAGCGAGGCCATGTCACAGGCGGTGAGCAATGAGTTTAGCTCGGCCATGGGCAGCGGCTCGGCGGACGGGGCATGCGGTGCTGATGAGATCGACTGTCACCATGGCAGCAGCAGCACCCAGGATCGTTTTGGGATGGAGGCCATTGCCAGTTTGCATCGCCAGCTCGATGACGACGACAACGGTAACATCGACCTCAGCGAATCGGATGATTTTTTGCGCGAGGAGCTGAAGTATGACTCTGGCTACGAGAAGCGGCAGAAGGCCTTCCATTTCAATGATGACATGCACATATCGGTCAAGGAGCTGTGGGAGGCCTGGCTGCGCTCCGAGGTGCACAACTGGACCATCGAGCAGACCACGGACTGGCTAGCCCAGTCCGTGCAGCTGCCCCAGTATGTGGAGCTCTTCAAGCTGCACAAAGTCACTGGTGCTGCGCTGCCCCGGCTGGCCGTCAACAACCTGCAGTATGTGGGCAATGTCCTGGGCATCAAGGATCCCATACATAAGCAGAAAATCTCATTGAAAGCCATGGATGTGGTGCTCTTTGGTCCGCCTCGTGACAATGGCAACCGCTGGAAGGACTACATCCTGGTCACCTTATTGCTGAGTGCTATTATTGGCTGCTGGTATGCATATCAACAGAATAAAAACGCCAAGCGACACCTGCGTCGCATGGCCCAGGACATGGAGGGCTTGCACCGCGCCGAGCAGAGCCTGCAGGAGATGCAGAAGGAGCTGGAGCTGGCCCGCATGGAACAGGAGAATGTGGCCACCGAGAAACTCGATCTGGAGCGACGCCTCAAGGAAGCGCCCACACTCAGTTCATCGAACTCCGATCTGGAGGTGCAGCAACTCAAGCAGGAGATCGAGATGCTGCGCAACGAACTGTCGCGGGCCGAAATGGAGTTGGTGGACAACTGCTGGACTCCGCCTCCTCAGCTGCAGTCGTGGCTGCAGTACACATACGAACTCGAAAATCGGAATCATCAGAAGAAGCGGGCCTCGGCCGAGAAGCAGCTTCAGTCGGCGAGGGAGGCTTGTGAGAAACTGCGCAAGAAGCGATCGAGCCTAGTGGGTGCCTTTGTTTCCACACACGGCAAGAGTATCGATGACGTTGATCGCTCCATTGTCGAGGCACGCAATTCGCTGGGCGAGGTGACTAACGAGTTGCAGGAACGACTCCATCGCTGGAAGCAAATCGAGACCTGCCTCGGCCTGAATATTGTTAACAACAACGGGTTGCCTTATTTGGAGAATGTACTTTATGGCCGCACTGTGGGCATGCAGAGCTCGATGGGATCTAATTCCGCCAAGGGCTCGCGTACCCGGATTACCAACAGCACCGACGATCTGGACGATGAGTCTGTGCAAGGTAAGCTGAGTTTCGAGAACTTTTCTCTGCTTGCCACGGAGTAAGCCGCTGCTTCGTTCGGTTGTTCCTCACAGACAATACAACACAGTTCTTCCACAGAAGCCTTCTTCTAATTGACTTAAATCGACTACTCTGACGGATTAAGCAGCTGCATCATTGACCTTTATGTATTGAATCCCGAATAAAATCTTTTAAACAATTAGATACTGTATTAATAGAGGTCAAAATTAACCTTATGTATATTAATGAAATTTGTAATCTTTATATTTGTAATATATCCTTTTTAATTTTGAAGAATAAAAAACGATAAAAAAAGAATAGCTCTAAGTAGTTTTATTAACGCATGCCTTCAGGTACTAGAGATTAACCCTACTAAAAGCTTCAAAGGTCGCAAGATTTGTTCAACTAATTTCTGCTGTATCTTAAAAGATAACCGCATGCAATTGTTGGATGTCTTTAGTTTATTACTGTTTAAATTTGTTTATTCCAGTCAATATTGGATTCTACTTATAAGATAAGGTTATAAGTAGAATCTCCAATAAGCAATTCTTCCTAATTACATACATATGAACATACATACATAAAGTACATACTGACGAATCTACGTAGCTTCCTAACGACATTCCGGAAGAATTCGCATGACTATTGTTTTGAATAATAATTAGATAACATTATTTATTTATTTCTACGATGCCAAGTTACAGTTAAAAAATGTAATACTGTCTCTTTGAATTATTATAAATTAGAAAAAATACATTTTTAAATAGTAAAGATTTAAGTCTAACTGAAATGTTGAAATTTTGTGTTTTAACTAAATAAGTAAAAATAGAATTTTATTAAAACCTCTAAAGCATACGATTTTTTAAACTTTAGACTTCCCAGAACTTGCCCCAAGTCGCAGTTTTTTTTTATAGAAAACTTTACTTATTTTTAAAACCGTAAGACGAGCTTTCTGCTAGACCTCAGCAGTGTGACCAGATTGGTTGGCTCGCAAAAAACTCCCGCTAACCATTTAAAGTATGTTATTTTCGGAGCTTTATCGATAAAACCCCCCACATTTATCAAAAGTCAAAAACACAACATAAAACTTCTCTCAACAGCTGAAACCAAATAGAAAATTGTGACGAATAAATAGCCCCAAAAATGCCGAAGGCCGGCGATAAGGCGAAGGTGAAAGTGAACGTGAAGGAGCGGGTGGTGGACGAGACCTGCGATCTAAGCCTCTCCGAGTTGAGCGAGATACCGGTTCGGGAGATTGTAAGTACAAGTGCAGCGGCGGTAATTAGCACCCAGCTCCTGGGCCATTTCTGTGTCTGCACTAGGCCCCTCTCACTCCACCTTGGGGCCACGTCTCGTGTCTGGCGGATGTCTAGTCACCGGCTGTCTCGCTTTCGCAGCCGGCAGGAGCGAGAGGGGGAGAGCTAGCTCCACTTCCTCTCGGCCTCTCGCTTTCGTTGTTGTTCTGCCGGCTGGCTTGCAATTAACGCTGACTTCCTCTCTGCCTCTCTCTCTTCTCTTCTGCCCCCACCTCCTGTGCTACCCCCTTCACTTGAGTGTGTTGTTGAGTATGTGTGTGTGTGTGTGGTTGAAATGCAACCAAAATTGCTCGAGGGGGTTGATTTTTGGTCTTTGCCACCCCTCAGCGACTCGGGAAGGTTGCCAAAAAAACAAGAAATATATATTCATTGAGTGTATGACTGTGTGATACCCTTTAGTTAGTTTTTAAATTTAGTTAATTCCTTGGAGCCCCTCTTTCTTCTTTTGTTTTAAAATTTTTAACTTTTTGTTGTTAGGCAAATTCATAGCTCGAGCTCGGCGCCTCAATTTTCATGAAGAAATTCTCAAAAACTGTCTTAATTTTTTGTAATCATTAATTTGTAAAAACGTTTGCCAAACCTATTTGTTTGATTAAGCTACGTATTAAATTTATAGTTTTCAAAGTACTGAGTAATTTTTAAAATAGATAAAAATATGAAAATATATTTTTACAGATTCTACATCTATTTCTCAGATTTTTTTTATTTATCCTAAATTTTTGTGTTTTGTAAGAAATATATTGAATAAATTTCGGAAATTAAATTATAAACAATTGACCTAAAACTCATTATACCCTTGAAAAAAAAACATAAGAGGTATAATATTTAAGAAAGGAACTTTTAGGGGCAGCTACTTTTTTCGGGGGTTTCTTTTTCGGTCATGTTTTTGCCACTACTTCTCAGTCTCAGTCTCAGTTTGTCCTTGTGCTTTGCAGGCTTCGTTCAAGCGCGTCACTGTTTTAGATCTGTCCAGCAATCGCCTGCTCAACCTGGGAGTAAGTATATCCAACAGAAAAACATTAAACACCTTGTAAACACTTCCTCCTACTAAATGACACATAGAAAAACTTCTCCATACTGACACGTTTGGTGCGGCTGGATCTGAGCAAGAATCAAATACGCTTCCTGCCCGAGGACTTTGGCCAGCTGGAGCAGCTGCGCCACTTGGACCTGTACAACAACTGCCTGGAGCACCTGCCCATTAGCTTCGGTCAGTTGCGTCGTTTGCGCTACTTGGATCTGAAGGGAAATCCCCTGACGCCCGCCTGGGAGAAGATTGTGGGTCGCTGCTCAACGCAAAAGGACTGCCAACAGGCGGCCAAGAATACGGTAAGTGGCTCTTCAGCTAAGGGCTGGCACTCGAGTGGCACAGCTTGGCAGCTTGGCTCACATTTTGCACATCTAACGTTTTGTAATTTTCCCATTTTCCAGGTCAGCATTTGCGCCAACTACAAGCCTGAATTCATTGAACGCGAACGTTTGGCCGCACAGGAAACATTGCAAATGGCAGGGGCCGGGGATGCATGCTCAGTCCAGTCAAACGGCGGTGGAGCTGGTGGCAAGAAGTCACAAAAGCCCAACAATAAGAAAGCGAAAGCCAAAAAACTCGCAGGATCTGGTGATAATGAGCTCACAATCAAACCAGTGAATGCGGCAGGTGGATCCTCAGCAGCAGGTGTAGCAGTAGCTGGAGGGAAATCAAACCAGAAGAACAATCAAAAGAAACGAAACTCAAAGGGCGGCTCCTGGCTGAACCTGCTCTCGAAGGCCGCATTCTCATCGCTGATGATGTTTCTCCTTCTCTTCATCGTGAATGTGCTGATCATCTATATGATTATGTTCAAGAACCCGGATATCGCCGACAAGCTGGTGGAGTATATACCGCACCAGTACCGCGATTGGATCCTAACCAAAACGGAGATTTTCCGCCTGCGCGTTACCGACTGGATTTCCGAGTTCCGAACGCCTCCCGAGGAGCACTGACGATTCATTTATTTGAAGCCTTAGGGCGCTGGGCTTCAAATGGAAGGAATCGATCAAAAAAATTCGGATGCATAGCGCGTGTGTGGAGGCGGGACAATTTTTTGGGATACGTGTTGACCACCTGAACCGAGTTATACGACTGCGACTTTGATATACCAATTTGTGTAATAAGTACTGCCATTTGATTTAATAGACTCTAAGAAAGTATGTCCATTGATAGGAGATTTGCAAAAGATTTTTACAAAAGAACCGCGCACACTAAGCAGCTGAAGAAGACGCCACTTGAAAGACACCACTAACTACACTCAACAATCATCAAACTCAACTCTACTCAACTCAGATGAATCTTATCTATAGCTCAAGCTCAACTCAATAGTAACTGAATGCCAGTTCCAAACTGGCCCATTGCATAGAAACTACAGACACAGTCAGACCAGGCACCCTCATAATATACATACATATGTCCACATCTATCAGATCGGATCCAATCAGCAACCATACCATATATTAATATACAAATCTATTGTAAGAATATCTTGTGCAATTCCCTTGTTTTTTATTTAAATCTCGAGCTCAAATAGTAGTCATTTTAGTCCCGATCATTGAACATTTTGTAGATTCCAAATCTCATAGTTTTTAAAGCCAAACCTTGGTTTATTCAAGCGGTTTCATATTATTTTGTGCGAAATCAAAATAACTGAAGTATAAATGAACAAATGTGCAAGATTTTGAAAATAAACTTTTACATTTTAAAGAAAATAATCTGCTTTTTTATTCTGCGTTCATAAATATATTTATTTTCAGATCCCAACCAACGTCCGTAAACGCCAGAGATAAGAGTCATATTTATTGATTATATATGTAGGATGTCGGCTTTTAAATACATTTTTAGCCCTCAGGAAATTGTTAATAAAACTAATTTCAATTATAGCCCCGTTCAAATTGACGCTTATCTATTCGAGTTGGTCAACTTGATTATCTTATATTATATTTATGGCCCCCCAGTGGGCACGCGTCCTTATCTTTTTTTTATTCAGTATAAATATTAAACACTTCGGCAATCTATTTATACTACATATTTTTGCATACAATTTGTTTTTGTTTTCCGTTTCGATTATAATAAATCACCAATCAGTATTTCCCCCAGAAGAGGCGTTCATACGAAGAACTTGATAAGCTGGAGCTGACAACCCAACGGCAGGCTATTAATTAAAATAAATGCTTATCTAAATCTAAATATTTTTTAACAAATGCTTTGCCGGCTAAAAGTGATCAAATCTAAGTCACACTCTCGTGATCTCTTATTTGGAATTTTGAACACTATTTTTAAACGTGCCGTTGGTATAGCTTAGTATTTATATCTGCATGGTCTGTAAATTGATTGTAATTTTTAGATTTATTATAAAAAAAAACTTTAATAAAAAAAATTTGTAGAACAGGACCAAACCATCCTAAGATCCACTTGTAGCCATTACTATCCTTGAAGCAATACATTTTTTCATTTCCCTACTAATCTTTTCTTCAGCGTTCCATAAAATGAAGTATACCATCATTATAATTAATTACCTAGGGATAGTGTTACGGGTGTCCTGACTCCCTCTTCTTAGCCTTTTCAGAATATTTAGAAAAGTTAAACTTTTGTAGTTTAAAGTAGGTGCCATGATCCTTATCCCTCCCAATTCGCTAACGATTATGTTATCCTTAAGGGATATTATTATACTCTTCTGTCGACTCATCATCTCTCTGTTTATTTTTGTGTCTCTACGTAATCAGTTCATTCGCATATCGCAAATAATTGATAAATGACTTGCAGAAACAATCCGGTTTCGTATACCAAAGTGAATTTCATCAATAGAAAGTTGTAGAACGATGACGTAGGCATGTATGGGGAGGCAATTATTATAGTAAACCACCGTGAGTAGGCAAAAGCTTGGATAAATAAATATTTACATATGTTCATACATTTAGTTCCCAGAATCTGAAACTGCAGCCCAAAAAGATGATGCAATGGCGCTTATCTATTTCTTGGACGAAAGGATGTTGCCGCTCAGCCGTGGCTCCAATTTAAAGTTTCGTGTTTCCGCCAATGAAGATGAAGATGAAAACATTTGCCACGCTTATGAAAGCTCGATATTAATTTCGTCAGCCAAAGAGTTGGGAGTTCCCCTCTCACTCTTGGTGCCTTTCTCTTACTCTTTATTTGGACTACTCGCTCTCGCCGCTCTCCTGAATTCAGCGCATCCTTGACGATGTCCTTTGCCCCTTCTTCTTCCTTTTTCTCTCATTCTTTTATCATCAATTCGACGTCCTCTTTTGCCGGCTATTCGAGTATTGTGGTTCTCTTCAACTCTCACCTTTTCCTTCACAGCAGTGCAGAGTAATCAGCAATAAAAAGGCGAAAAAAGAAATGGTAGAAAAATAAACTAAATATATAAGATAAATTAGAAAATTAATCATTAAAAATTATAGAAAAACCGAAAGAAGAATATATTTAACTAGTCAGCAAAGAATTATTTAGATTTTAAAATGTAAATAGCATTTAAGCATCCTTGAACGAAATTCAAAAACCATCAGGACAAATAAAAAATGTAAAAAAAGCGAAAGTGATAAGATAAATAAGAAAATAAATTAGGCAACGATTAATTTAAACTAATATGTGTAGAACATCTTTAATTTTTGACAGCTTGAGCTATATTTCTAAGTCGAAACTGAAAAGCTTTTACCACATTTTTGTAAAAATGTACAAATCTGTGGAGAAATACAACGGCGCTCATAAAAATTGGTATCGTTTACAGATTTTTAGACCATTTTTGACTCGAAAATTATCTCAAAAAAAGACATTTTTTCTTTGTAACACTGATTTTTTATTGTTAATATTCGAATAAAATTAATATTTGCAACGATTGTAATTTGTAATCATGTACGGAAAGTTAAAAAATATGGTTTGAAAAAACTCCATAACTCATTCAATTTTGTTTTTTCATAATATGAAACATGTTTTTTTTTTAACTTGCCTCTAAATATAAACGATACCAATTTTTATGTGCCCCGTTGTATTTCTCCACAAAAAAATTTTTTTAATTCCGGCTACAAGGTTAAAAAGTTTTGCAATTACTCCCTGTTTTTCAAAATAAAATATAGCATTCCGAAAACCGTCAGATCTATCAGCAATATAGCTATATTCTAAGAGCGAGCCGGCTGCGTTTTTGGCGCGCGCTCTCTATACCGCTCGCTTGGCGTATTTAAAAGAGCCGCCAGCCGCGCTCTTTACAGTTGATTTTTTGTCGTCGAGCAGTTCGTGGGAGCTCCGATTTTTGGTAGCCAGCAGCGCTACAATTGAACTGTTGGCATTTTATTTTGTTAAACCTAACACCTTTTCAAGGCAGCCGGTGGAAGTGTAGAATAACGCGGCATTTTGTGCAGTACAGTGCGGCGATAAAAGGAAGAGAAAAGTAAGCAATGCAGTTAAATCGGCGGCGTGTTCGAAAACTGGAAACTATACTCGGGAACCAAGGACCGAGGGGGGTGAAAGGAAATAAAGAGCACATGGCTGAAAATTCGGGTTTGTCTGAAAATAGCAGAGGCAGAGTGCAGCAC
>VNJT01013396.1:0-28530 GCA_008042655.1 Drosophila burlai
TTAAAGAGAAGCCTAACAATATGATTTTATATATTTATTACAATCGATGCAATAAGAAAACCATATTTATTTATTATCAAACAATATTTCCAGCAGCTTTTTTGATGTGATTTAAAATTTCTTGAAGATCTTTAAGCTTTTGATATATTCTATTCTTGTTTTCCCTGCTATATATTGTATGTTTTGTATTGGGTGTACAACTTTGCTTCCGCCGTTTTTTTTCCAAAATTAAAAGCTTTATTGCGAAAAAGTGCTTACAGATGTATTATTCAAAGTATTGTCCGTCGCTAGCGACAACTTTCTCCCATCTTTCCGGCAATTTTCGGATCCCGGATCGAAAAAAGGAGCCCTCTTTTGACGCTATCCATGAAGCAATCCAATTTTCCAATTCTTCGAAGGTTTGAAAATGTTGATCTGCCAGGCCGTGTGCCATCGAACGGAATAGGTGGAAGTCAGAAGGGGCGACATCTGGGGAATACGGCGGGTGGGGCAAGACTTCCCATTTCAGCGTTTCCAGGTACTTTTTGACCACTTTTGCGACGTGAGGCCGAGCATTGTCGTGTAGGAGGATGACTTTTTCATGTCGCTCTTGATATTGTGGCCGCTTTTCTTTTAACGCGCGACTAAGGCGCATCAGTTGCGTTCGGTAACGATCTCCTGTGATGGTTTCACTCGGTTTTAAGACTTCGTAGTAAATTACACCGAGCTGATCCCACCAAATACAAAGCATAACCTTGGCGCCATGAATATTCGGTTTTGCCGTCGACGAAGAAGCATGCCCGGGCTTTCCCCATGATTTTCTGCGTTTAGGATTATCGTATCGAACCCACTTTTCATCACCGGTTACGATTCGATGTAAAAACCCCTTACGATTTTGTCTTTGAAGCAGTTGCTCACATAAACATAGACGGCGCTCGATGTCCCTCGGTTTCAACTCGTACGGCACCCAGTTTCCTTCTTTCTGAATCATGCCCAGGGCCTTGAGACGTTTTGAAATGGCTTGCTGACTCACTCCCAATGATTCGGCAAGCTGTTCTTGGGTTTGGCACGAATCTTCATCAAGCAATGCTTCCAGTTGTTCATCTTTGAAAGTTTTTTCTCTTCCACCACCATGTTTGTCTTCGACATTGAAATCACCATTTTTAAAACGTTGAAACCACTCCCGACACGTTCTTTCACTCAGAGCAGCATCACCGTAAGTTTCTGAGAGCATTCGATGCGCTTCAGCTGCAGTTTTTTTCGAATTGTAACAGAAAAGTACAACTTCCCGCAAATGGTGAGAATTGGGCACATAAACGGACATTTTCGAGCGTGAATAATACGAAAACAACAACAGCTGTCACTGAAACGGCAATGGCGATTCGTTAGGCACTGTCCACACTCACTTTAAAGGCATTAGCATCTAGGTGGCTGTACCAGCCTCAGCCGGTGTAGCCACCTATCGGAAAACGGCGGAAGCAAAGTTGTACACCCAATATCATAAATTATCAATATATTGTATTAGGTCTTTAAAGCCTCCTCTTTTTGTTTGAACAAAGCTCAAAAAGCAGGGTAACTGAGGACTAAATTCAATTAAATAATATCGCCCGGGCTCCAGCCAATATAATTATGCACGCCAGGGGAGTTCTCGCGGAAAATCTTCATTTCCCTGATGCGGGAACCGGCAAAGTGCCTGCAATCAAACCGAGGGAAACTAGCAAAGCCCGTGGCATGTGTGGAAATCTCGCACGCACTTTTGTTTAAAGTGCCTTCCTTTTGGCTTGGCTTGGCTTGGAGCGGGCTCCTACGACATTGTATTATATAACTTTCACTTTTCGAGCAGGTGCTTAGCGGCAGTAACGGCGGCAACATCCGCAGCCACCACAACAACGGCACACACACTCTAATTACGCGCAGCCAAAAGGAAAACGAGGCGCAAAGGACGAAAGGACGAACGGCTGGCGGGATTGAGGCTCTGACGAAGGCAATCGGGATGCCGCCGTTGCCGAAGCTGCTGCTGCTGCTGCTGGCTCCTCCGTCGGTCGTCGCTTGGCCAGGTTTCTGTGCTGGGCTTCAGATACGTTTCGGCTGGCGAAAGGGAAAGTTCGAGCTGCGGATGCGGGACCCGGAATTCCCAATCTGACGTCGTATTCCGGTGAATTTTTCGCGTGCGTGTTAGCCGCAGACGCACTTTTTGGCGGCCGGGGTAACTGTTTTGCTTGCCAAGTCCATTCAGTGTGTGTGAGTGTGTGGTGTGTGTTGGCTAAATATTTGCCCAGCGTTAACGAGTTGTGCGACAACGACGGTCAACTTGCGTTGTGTTCGTTATTCGGGCTATTTATTCACTCGCTTTTTGCGGCTATTTTTGCATATTTTTTGGCGCCATCGCGCACAATGCAAACTTTAATTGCAAATGCCTCCAAATCGTTTTATTTCGCATGAAAACTTTATGCGAATTGACAGCGACACGGATTCGTACTCAGGCCGTGTGAATGGGGAAAAAGGTCAATGCTAATTGAGACTGGCAGGGCAAATGAGTTGGAAATGTTTCCCAAAAAAAAAAATTAGTTTGAAACTCAATTATACGGACTAGTTTGAAACGTAATTGCTGGGAGCCGGACTTGGGAGAGCCGAACGCTTGAAAAACTTTTGAAATTATAGTTGACATGTGGGCAGCTTAACTTGTGAATTAATACGGATGGTTAAGGGTAACGAGTCTCTGAATATAGAATGGGATTTATCACAGAAGAGTTGGGAATTTGTTGGATAAGAGGAGAGAATATAGAATGTTTCTATACCACCTAGCCTGTTTTATTTACCATATATTATATAAAAAATAATTACTAAAGCAAAATTCCGTTAGTTAAGCTATAGTTAGTAAAAGCCAGTAAATGATTTAACAATGGCGAAATAATAAATAATTAAATAAATTATAATTAGCAATTAAAAGAATAATTAGAGGAAATCATTTCATACTTTTAGACACATTTTTTAACATTTTAAATGCCCTACTGATTGTGGGAGTAACCTTTGTATATTTAAATATTTATTGCCAACTATTAAAGCTCTTTTTTAAAGAAAATAGTTAAAAACCTTGTATATTTTAATTTCATTAATTTTAAATAAATTTCTTTATAAAACCCCAAGCAATATTCCTAAAAATCCAAAATTGGCTCCAAAAAACCTGCGAAAATACCCTAACCAAGTGATAAATTGCCATATTTAGTGAGTGTTTCATACAAATGACTGCTGTCAGACTTGAATCTTTGCCTCATTTAAATATTTATTGAGGTCCTCCGCCCGTCCCTCCGTTCAAATAGCGTATTATGTGTGGAGAATGAGGCAAGTGAAACGCGCATTGCCAGGTCAGTGTCAGGCGGCACATCACCTGCTCGTCGTCAGCCTGCTCCTCGGCGCCGCATCAATAATTCAAAGCGAGCAGCTCGACGGGGCGAAAGCTCAGCGGGGACACGAACCGGCGCTCGCCGAGGTGAATTTGCGGGGGCAAGAGCGGGACAACGGTGCGTATTATTATTTTCCTTCTTTAAATTCAATTCAATACAAGAGCGGCGGCGCAAATGCCTTTTCCACAGGAAGCGGAAATGAAACTAGATACGAAAATGTCAACAATCGCAAGACGCGCAGCGTCTTCCACGTTCGCTGGAATCCCAACGAGAAGTTCATTGTGGAGAGCCGCGAGAATCCAGCCATCAACTCCTCTAAGCTGGCCCCACATCCCCGGCTAAAGGTCTCCAAGAACACCAAGCTCACGCTGAGCCCCAAGCTGTATCTCTGCCACGACAAGCACTCGGAGCTGTGCCACAACAAGACCCAGCAGTTCCGGCAGCGCATTGTCCAGACCTTTGAGAAGGCCATGATTGAGTCGGTCAACGAGTCGCAGGCGAATCACTATAATGTGGACTATAAGCCTGTGTTTGGGGACAGCTTCGAGGAGCAGTACTACCCCTCCACGTGTCTGGTGATGGAGGCGGGCGTGCGAGTCCTGCGACGGAAGGATGCTCCCTTCAATAAGCTGCCCTTTGGCAGACTTTTTCCACGCCAGAAGCTCTTCCGCAATATCAAGGATATCAAGACCTGTGCCATTGTCTCGAGTGCAGGATCCCTGGCAGGCTCTAAGTTGGGTCGATTTATAGGTAGGGAAATGGCTTAAAGAGCTTAATAAGTAAGAAGTAGTTGCAATTATTCATTATTCATTTTAAATCAATTAAAATCAGTTTTATATTATAAAAACCATTTGTTAAGCTCTCACTAGCCCCTCCAATTACACGTCTTTATAAAGGACATCCATGAAACCCATTTTGCTTTATTTATTTGTACATTACTAAACTGCAATCGAGGCAGCAAGACTGCAATTCTGCAGCCTGCATGCACAATTAGTCGGAAGCAAAGGCGCTCATGAACAATTTGATTTACTCGTCTACTCTAATTCCGTTTATTTATACTTCTCTGCTTTTGTGCTGCTTCTGCTCTGCCCTGCTCCCAGACACGCACGACATTGTGATGAGATTCAATCACGCGCCAACGCAAGGACACGAGGTGGATGTTGGCAGCAAAACCACAATTCGTGTGGTGAATTCGCAAGTAGATTTTCGCACGCAGTTCCGCACTTTCGATTGCATTTACTAAGCACTGCAGTTTCTGTGTGCCTCTCTCAGGTGGTCACCAAGCCCGAGTTCGACTTCACCCATGCCCCCATCTTCCGGAATGTGACGATTGCCGCCTGGGATCCCGGCAAATACAATGGCACCCTGGAGGATTGGCTGACCAGCGCGGACTACGATCTGTTCACCAATTATGAGATTTATAGAAGGCGCTATCCCAAGTCGCGGGCCTTCCTGATCGATCCGCATTCCGTGTGGCGACTCTGGCAGAGTCTGCAAATGTTTGCCGGAAATAGACCAATCAGCCGTAATCCTCCCAGTTCGGGTTTCATAGGTGAAATCGGTTTTCTATTGTTTGTTTAGAAATTTATATTTTCCAACTAAAAACTTCCTTTCTCCATCTTACCCAGGATTGGCTTTGCTCCTGCCGCACTGTCCGCAGGTGGACTTTGTGGAGTACGTTCCGTCCACACGGCTCAATGGACGCTGTCACTACTACAGCAAAGAGGTAAACCGTTTCATCCATCTCTACTCTGCTTCATGACATCGGACTTATTCACTCCACAGATGAACTCCGCCTGCACCTTCGGCTCCTGGCATCCGCTGGCCGCCGAGAAGCTGATGGCTTTGGACATGAATATGGCGGAGGACGATGACATGTCGGTGTTTCAGTTTGGCATTCTGAGGATTCGCCGGCCGGACAAGCTGCTCTGCGGCTTCAACTTCTTTGGCTACTGAGGAGGAGGTGGAGCAGGAGGCAGGAGGCAGGAGGCAGAGGAAGTACTTCGCTGGCGGAAGTGACAATCCAGGTGCATTTAATCAAGCGGTTTTCATCGAGTGCAATAAACAATTCAGCTTTGCAATGAATATGAACTGAAGTGTTTGCCCGGGGGCTCCTCTGCGGAGGCGGGAATCGGCGGGAGTCGCAGTCTCCCAAGTGGCCTCCGTTGCCTCTTGATTGCTTTTCTTGGCTACCGAGAAAACAAAGACGAACGGAGCAGAACAGAAATTATGACTGGCTTGCGCGGATTCATGTTTTCCTTTGCCATTAAATGCCATAACTGTTTGTCTACACGGGCGACCTGAGTGCAATAAGTATTATTATTATTATTCCACAGTCCCAAGGATTCCGGCAGAGTGGGTGTGGGTGTTCGGCGTGGGCGTGGGCGAGGTGAGGAAGGAAAGTACTCATTAATACGTGATGCGGCACAGCGGACGTGCAGCGACTCTCAAAGTAAAGAGACAAACACACAGAGAGTCGGAGAGTCGGAATTATGATGGCAATTTTTTGTTGCTTGCTTGGCCCGGCTTAAGCGCTGCGTATACGCAATTAAATAATATATAGCCAAAATAAATATCGAGATTCCATTGAACCAGGAAAAGGACACGAACCGATGCGAAACGAAACGAAACGAAATGAAAGTTATGGCCCAAGGGCGCCGCCCAGCATCACAAAGGAAGGCAAAAACCGAGGGCAATTTAAAGTTTCTGATAAACAAACTGCCAGCCAGCTGAAAATATATATTCCGGCAAGTTTCTTGAACTCCTTCATTATTCCACTTGTCGGGAGTTTGCTCCTTTGCATTTCAAAGCCCAACAAGTTCACCTAACTCGGGTTCAAAAAACAAAAAAAGCAAAAGGGGTAGAAACAAAAACAAAAGACCTGCTGCTGCATTTTGAATATTTTGTTGAATTTTTACATTTCACATTTTTATTTGGCAAATGCAAATAGCCAGACAATTCACGTGTTTATGTTTGCCTTTGGGCAATTCTTTGCTTTGGTAATTGGGCAGCACCTGGGCTTGCACTGGCCACTGGCCAGTGGACCCTGGGCATTTTGGTCAACAATATTTTGACATTTTACAAGCACTTTTTGGATGTATTTTATTTTGTTTTTTCTTGCGAATTTCTGCGGCTAAAGCTCTCTGCGCAGGCGCGGTTGTTGCCCTCGTGTGAACGTGTTCGCCATGCTGATAAATCAACAAAACAAAATTATTAATTTTATAGCGAAATGTCGTAAAGTGCCTGCCGAGCGTGTGCAGGTCTTCTCTATGGTAATCTGGCTTTGACTTAGGGTGGATCTTTTAATGTGAGAAAAGTAATGAGAGCCTTTTCCATTGAAAATACTGAATACTGAAGCGATTAAAATATTCAAAATTTGGGTGACAAGTTCCCTTCCCCTGATATTTTTTTCGAAAGAATTAAATTAATGAGTTCAAAAGCGAATTTTTTTATTTCACAAAAAGGTTAAAAATATATTCAATTCACTTATCAAAATTATCAGCCATTGCGTCCTATTTCATAAAACTTAGCCTGGAACTCGTGGATAAAGATCCATCTGGAATACTTATTGACATCCACGTAATAAGCATGATCGCGGCATAATTCAGTAGTGCTACTTACTACGCCGTATTGAACTTCGATAGTGGTTTCGTTGTATTTAACATAAGCTACTAAAGGACTACCCGAGTCTCCAGCACAAATAAATTCCTTATCCAACGGGTGGGCGCCGCAAATATTTCCGACCAGATCGACACACTGAGGTGGATGCATCCGCATGACGTTCATTCGTTGGAGTACGGTAGCAGAAGCCCTCTTATCTGAGTCAGAAGTCGTTCCCCAACCAGTTACAAAGAAATCATTAACAGTCGGGAATAGTTTGTAGGCTTCCAAAGATAAAATGCAAATCGGCTTGATGTTTTCTGCGGAAAAGAAAGTTTATTGAAGATATAAGACCCTTGAATAATAATCTGTAATTACCTGAGTAGGAAACTTCAGTGTGCAATTTAAGTAAGGCCATGTCCATTCCCCAATGCTTTTCAATTTTGTTGACTTGGAAATCGATAGATGGGATATTATCTGTAGTGTTATATTCTCCCAATCTAACAATTCTAAAATACAAAAAATTAAACGAATTTTTAGTCAGAGACATTGAACTCTAAATATTAGATGCAAACTTACTTACAAGTTATCGGTTGAGTTTACACAATGAGCAGCAGTTAGAACGAGAACTAGAAAGATTTCGAAATAGGATAATCTTTTGATTTTGATAATCTCAAACATCATTTCAGCACTCGGAAGCAATTACTCACAGTGTGAAATAAGAGAGCCACCACATATAAAAGTTCGATCTTTCATTAAGTACGCCATCCACGGAACTGGGGAAGCATTTTGAGTACCAATCATTGTTTTCTTATTTACGGGTTTGCATCCATCGTCCAATAAACAGGCTGATCCTAGCGTCACAAATACCAGGATTATCAGTACAATAAACACTGAATTCATGGACGTCATCTTGATTGGAGCACGAAATCTGTACTGTTCTCAGGGGAAGCAAAATATATTCTGATATACCAAATATACCTAATATAAAAGAAGTTCTGGGAAATATATATATTTTGACACCAAGGTTTATATTATATGTTGATAACGCCGTTCCAAGTAAGTTCCTAAGTGTAGTAAAAAGATTTTGAATATGGAATATGGATTTTGAAATCCACACATGGCACACATTATTATGATGAAAACACATTAAAACAGAGGCATTAAACGTTGACCTGTTCTTTCTTTTATATTCGTCGAAAAGTTTAAAAATTCACTACTTTAAAAGCTATATAAATAATATAAATTCTCTTTAAACCTAACATAAATTTTTTTACATTGCAAAAACTTTTAACCCAGCCTTGAGCGGGATGCCAAGCAGCAGCAGCTACTCAGAAGCATTTATATCTCTAGATTTAATAGTGTGTCATATGCAGTATGTATTCCAGCACAGAATCCCAGGGAGGAGCACTCCCCCACATCCCCCCATTCGCGTCGCCCTAGTTGGGATGCAGCTTCTATGTAGCATGCAAATTAGAAATGTCGCTTTTTTATTGGATTTTTATCGACTGCTGAATGACAGACAGCCCCGGCCAGCAGAGAGGGTCAGCAGTGACATGGACATGGACATCTGTTTTGAGAATCGGCATCGGAATCGGAATAGCTTGTCGGCGTGACACTCCTCCGTCAGAAGTGCCACCCCTGAAACGGCATCCAGACCAATGTTTGTGCTAATTGAAATCAAATGCCAGTGTCTGCAGGGCTGGCAGGGATGATCCACAGAGAGCAGGCAGCTGATGATGATACCGACTATGACTCAGAGGCACTTGAGTGAAAATAAACCAACACACATAATAATATTTCGGTTTTCTTCATTCGGTTTATTCATTTGCATTGCACGTTTGCTTAGCTGTGGTCTGGCCTGCTGCTTTTGTTTTTATTAAATTGTATTTTCGGGTGGTAGTGTTACTCAAGAGATTTCCGAGAACAACCGGGATAGTCAGGCGGACGAAATTATGAACGAAATTATGGCGTGTGCATTATCAAAGGGTTAACTTAACCCATATGCCATACGGGGTGCTATGGATGATGCCTCATCAGGGTGTGTCCTACGACCACAACACGTACTTACCATACCTTGCAGTCTGTTTCGGCCAAGATCCAGACAAAAGATGGCCTGCGAGGAGTCAAGGTCGGCGGACAACTTTATTTATTAATCATTAAACTCAAAAACAATATATGAGTGGCGTTGCAACGGGACAAGTAAGCCTGTTTACCAGCGAGGTGCGTCGAATTCTTGTTAATAAATTGTCTGCATTGCAATTATATAGCTTACTAGTTAATAGTAGAGACTACAAAGAAATTGTTACAGACAGATAAAGGATCGTTAACGTTAAATAAAGGGGTAATGCTTTTCTTTACAAGTAAACGGGTTCACATAGTAACCTGTAAAGCATTTAGAGGTCTCTTTAGCAAAGATTATATTACTTTCAAGGACGATTAAAGTTACTTCTTAATCAAATTAAAATCGTTTGAATTATAATTCAAATATTAAATACAAAAAAATGTTCAGAGCCCACCTTCTAATATAATAAATTCCGCATTAAATGCAATCGTTCGCACAAAGATGACAGCCTGAAGGATTTCTTTTTACCAAACCCCGAACAAGGAGCGGCCCCATCAATCAGCGGACTTAATCAAACAATCACTCCCTCTCAATCAGACTTCCTGCTTGGCATTGAATTATTCTTTTGTATATCTAAAATCCTTAGTTTATTTGTTTTGTGCGACAGCCATTTCAAAGAATTTAATTGCGAGACAAAAGCAGACATTACAGCCGATCTGCAGTCTTTTTTTTTTTCTTTTATTTGTTTAAGGAAGAGAGCGAGAGGACGACATTCCGGCACGTTCGAGTGCGTATAAATCAAAATATAAGAACAATATAAAGCGAAATTTAGCATCGGCAGCGAGCAGCGAAACCAAAAGCAGAATGAATCGCTTCAGAGGGCGGCGTGCATTTCAAATGATTCAACTTGACTCTTGGACTTCTGGCGAAGATATTGCGTTAAATGGAGATATAGGTTTCTCGATCAAAGGGACTCTCTATCAGTGGAGATGAATCATAAAATGATGCATTATGTTGGGATGACAGTTTACTTAATGAGTTAAGTTGGAGTCTAACGTAAAGTAAATACAATATGAATAATTTGCATTTAAGATTAGTTTGAGGTGAAAGAGTTGTAATTGAGGGATATTGCAGACACATATTATTAGGTCTTATGATTTATTTCATTATATATTAAGTTTAAGTAATGATAAAGGAACAACTTGCAACTGATTCATATTATGATGAGTTTAATAGGGACCTCAGAACCTCAGAAATATCTCTTAAGCTTCGTTTGGAGCAACAGGAATAAATGGAGATATCGGCACCATTTTCCCAGTTATGTTTCAACTGACTCACTATATTATAGAGCAGATGACGTACGAATTGGGAACCCGATGAACCCGATCTCCGATGCGTAAGTCTCCCGTTATGCGAACTAAACGAGGAAGAGCCCAGCAGTGCCAACACTCGAAAGGGGGTGCTGACAGGGAAGGACGCTCCGGTGATGACTGTCGCCTCCGATCGGAACGGATCCGATCGGAACATAACGAAACAGATCGCCTTGCGGCCCGGCCATATAAAAGAATCTAAGCTGGGAACACCAAGCCTCAGTCTAGCGCAAAAAACGCACAACGAACTTGCAGTTACGGCAGCTTACGGCTGCAGCAAGGCATATCCCAGATTCCAATTTTAACAAAATTCAAACGCAACTCACGCAATCGGAATAAGTTTAGGCAAATTAACGAGAGCCGCGAATTAGTGGCCTAGAGCTTTCCGTCGGGAGTGAGAGAAAGCTGCGCCCTCGGGTGAATCATCTAACAATCTAACAGTCCAACAGTCGTAGCAGCTCACTAGCTGCTAGCTCACTAACTGGGCTAACCAACAGCCGGCTAACAGCTAACAGCACGAGCCTGAGGTGAGTCCCCGAGCTTTGGCGGCTGCTCCTGTTGCTTTGTAATCACACAGGCACAGGACACCGAGGAGGGCGGCGGGTTGGCCATACTTTCAACCACCAAAAACGAGGACTATCGCAGTTAGTGTGTGTTTTTATGGATGTTCGCGTGACTCGTAAAGCAGCTACCATTAGACCCACACACACAGACATCTACTTCTAGGTGGGTAGCGAGGAGGGTGGCACAAAGGCGGCGACGACGACGCCAACAAGCTGAAAAGGCAGAAAAACAGAAACCAGAAAGCAAAAAGCCCGAGACGAGTCGCATTCGGAACCTGCTGGGAATCGGTCGCTTTGGCTAAACGCAGCTCACTTGGCATTATTATTTTTCTTTCTTAACTGAATAATACTAGAAATGCCAATAACCTGAACAGGGATATTCCCTTCCAGAATCTTTCGGTAATAACCCAGTGCAAGAGTGAGTCGTGAGTGACCGTGAGTGCTGACTGTGAGTGAGAAGCCCCTTCCCCGAGTGATAGTGTCTGAGTTCGCGTCGTCTGAGTTGCCTCTTATCTAAGAACTAAGATCTAATCGCAATCGGCCCAAAGATAATGTCTGATAAAGTTTGAAAGCAAAACGGCAAAGAACTTAAAGAAAACAGAGACGAATTTGTGCAATATTTGCTGGAGGAACACACTGGTTACCCGTATGCCCTGATTGTTATTATTATTATAACACAAATTGGTTCATGCAAATTTCATAACGAAAGTTTTCGTTCCTCCGGATGGTAAGTGAGTGAGTGAGTGAGTCACCTCGGGGATCGTCTGTGCATCGTCTGAAACATCTTTTGTGTGGACTTAATAGTTGACATTGCCCAAACAATCATCACGTAGAGCCGCTTTGTAGAACCCATAGGCCAGTCGAACATGAATACGTATAATTATAGATCCAACAGGCAGATATTTCACATATATCGGCCTGCCAAACGACTATCAAAGCCCGACCGTGACGTGATTGAGTTTTTGAAAAATAGTTATTCAGTTTTTCGCACTCAAAGTCAGCCAGTACAAATGATATACTGACTGCCTGGCATACTATATTCATATACAATTAGCATTATCTGCTGCCCCATCTGTATGTCAATTATATATATAGGTACATATATATTTATAGGTTCTGCTTGGATCGCCGCAGTTCAAAGGCAAAAGTCAATGCAAAATCGCTCATTTCTGAGTTTCGGCCTGGAAAAGTTCACTCCCCTCACGCCGGCAAAAGCCAACAAACTTTCCACTTGCTTGGCGGTGGATGCAGTGCGGGGGAAATGGTCTAAAAATACCATAAATAGTTGTCATTAAAGGCAGAAGAAGCTCATAAATATTTCATTGTTCCAACTGCATCGCAGATCGCAGCGGGGCGACCACGACGTCAAGTCGACTTGTCTTCCATTGCCATAACAGAAGAAGACTATATAGATATATATAAGTATATATATCCAGGAGAGGGGGCCAGCTGCACTTGGTCCATGAATAAATGGCTTTGACTTTTATACTTCAGCCTCCGCTTTGTTCTGTCAGCTTCAGGAATGGTTGTCGTTAAGGGCAAACCCCTCTCTCTCTCTCTCTGTCTGCCTCTCGTGGCCATTATCTGGACACGTTGGATTTAGCTATTCGCATTTTAGCTGAATCTTCAGCTCGTGCCTGTAAACAATTGTTTTTGCTGGCGATTACTAGATGTGTTTGCTCCGAGGTGGCAATTTACTTCACGTGGCCACAGCCACAACCGCTGCAGGCTGACTCAGTCCAAAATTGCACTCAATTGACGTTAATGGAATGGAACAGCCGCTCATTAAGATATAGCATTGATTCCCAGAAGGAGATAGAGTCAAAGATGAATAGCTTATTAGCACAGATTTCCGCTGGCAACGTCATAGAAATCTGGTTGGGATCTGGGTAATGCCATTGATTTTTATGGGTTATTTGTGGGGGAGATATTTTAACGATATTCCGAGTTTAGTAAATGGCTTTAATATGCTTTTTTATTATCTTAATATTATTTTACAAATTAATTTTGAGGCCTAAACTAATTTTATTAACAAAATTAGCTCATAAACAAGGCAGTTTTTTTGTAATTCAAGGCTATATCTTTTTAGAAATATATACAACCTTAACTTTTGGCTGTTGCAACATTCCAGACTGCGAAATAGAGAAATATATATAATTATAAATTATTTTTAGAAACATTTAAGCACCAGTACGTGCTGTGGAATAGAGAAGAGATAAGCCCTAAAAGAAAATATAAGAAATATTAATGATTGGCAGACAATTTAAACTTGAAAAAATATATATTTCAAAACTCTAAAACCGTTAATAATTATCAATTTCCTTATTCTATTGCCGCTTTCAAGCATTTACAAATATGACTTGCCATTTTTCTTATTGCATTTGCATAATTCCAGAAACTATTAAGCAAAAAGCAAAGACTTGTAAGATATCTTGACACGAAACGATCTCGTTGGGAGGTGTGCCCCTTAGTTTTTACACAAGTAATAAAAGGGCCTCATTTATTGGCTTATTTGTTTACGCGTTACTCATACGTTCATTGAGAAACCGATTGGCCGCGGGAAACCCATACCGCAATATTCATTCATAAATATATATGTGTGTGAATATTAAGCGATATATATTTTGTGTGGTGTCGGGGCAGAGGCGGAAATTCGAGAGACAAAAGCCGTTAAAAAGCGGGAGGGACATGCTAAACTTCAAGATAAACTGTCAATAGCCACCGAATTTGTATCTGTAGCCGCTGCTCTGCCGCTGCCTCCGCTGGCTGGAAGCGACGCGCGACGCATGACACATTTGGAAGATTCCAAGAAACCGCATTACTCATACGCCCCCCGCGCCCGCCAAGGAGAGGGAGAGAGGGGAGGAGCGAGGCGAGGAAGAGAGGAAGCAAGGCCCGGGGAAGGGACAACTTCGATTATTGGCAACAGGTTTCAGCCGCCTCCCCGGCATCATCAGCAGCATCGTCGTCGCTGAGAAACTTTTCCCCTCGTTTCTTTCATTTGGCATAAAGCTCCAGCGATCGCTGCTGCCTCAGCTGGCATCGCTGCCGCGGCTGGCGTCGCTGCTGCTGCCGCGGGCAGAGAAGTCGTCGTCGGCTTTCCAGCGATCGCCGAAGATCAGTTGAAATTTGCGCGTTGTGCAGGGCGGATGTGTCTAGCGGCGAGAAACAGAAACGAAGTTCGAGTCAGCCAAAAGCCAAACAAAATATAATTTACCAAATAATAAAGTATAATAAATATACAAATAAAAGAAATAACCGAGGAGGGAGTTCGAATCAAATCAAAAAGTGAACCGCGTTCAGTTTTGAGTTGTTTTTGTATTCGAAAACGCGGAAGCGCGCGGGAAGATGGAAGTGTCAGCGAGCAATTAGTGCAGTTTCTCGTCCACAGCCCCCCAGACATAAAGAGACACTGAGAGAGACAAAAGGATAGCCCAATAAATAATAAGCGACGACACATCCACAGCGGAATATAAACAACAGCGACGACAACGGCCACGGCTAATTAATTAATTTGTAAGTGTTGCAACAAAGGCGGAGGGGCACGCATGGTTCAATGATCCGAGACTGCAGCTAAGTCGGCGCTCACTCGCTCCCTCAATTGGAAGGTCAAGAGGGGCAACCGAACCCCATTAATCAGGCCTAATTCCAAGCACATCCAAGTCCCCCTTCCCAAAATGCACTCCACTTGGGAAGTGAACTTGAATCGAAATCAAATGGAAATCCATTACGAAATAAGCCCAATTTCGAAAAGTTGGTCATATCACTAAGGTCAAGTTCTAGACAAATACAGCCGGACGCCGTCTTAAGTGCAGAGACTCATGCCTCCAAATATTTATTGGGATTTTCATATATAGTTTGTACTATACTATATATGTACCTATAGGTATTTCCAAAGCATAAGTCCCGATCGCCACCATATCTTATCGCTCACGGGGCATACGCACACTCGCTCTGGTGGGAAAGTCAACTGATAAGGTGAACAATGCCAAAAGGCTATGGCAAGTGGAATTTCTGTGTTGTTGGGCAACTTTGGGGGTATTTTGCTTATGGCCAAACTGGTTGGCATCTAAATTTATTATAATTAGCATCTCTTTAGCATTTTTACTTCTCTGAACGAGCCTGACTCACTCTTCGCAGAAATTCGATTCACATTCCCCGAAAATAAAAATTAGCCCAGAAGAACCAGTTGAGAGCAAGAGCTTATCAGCCTCAGTGGGAGTAAGGAGTAAAAAGCCCTCATTTATGACCCAAATCGGGTCAATCGACCACACACCCAGAGACGTGTGCTACATGTCGTATACGTAACCGCTCCGATTAAAGTATTAGGGCAAAGCCAAAGCAAAACTTTCGCGTTGAGTGCAATTTCGCCATCGACCCAAGCACACTTCTGGCGAAACTCGCTTTTATTGATCTAACACCAGGACAGCGAAATGCGTCCATTGTTATGACGACCCGGAGCTCGAGTTCCGGGACAGAGCAGCGGCCCCGCAGAACCCTCAACCCGTCAGCGGTGTTAACCACACGGTGCTAACCTTAAACTGTCAGCCCGCCGACCTTCAACCCAGCCCGAACCCAACCATTTGCCCAAAAACAGTACAAAAAAAAAAGAGAAAATGGAAATTGTTTATGGTATTTGCTTAGCAGAAATTATTGTAATCAGATAACGCCACAGCACCAGCCCCAGCGATGCTGATGGTGATGGTGATGGCCTGTGCGTATATTCATTATATACATATTTGCAGGTTCATTTGTCTGGATTCTAGCAGCTAATTGCCGGACATAAAGCGGCCCCGAAATCCCCCGGCGATTAGTCAGGAACAAAACAACAAGCCCCAGACCTATACGTGTATATATTATATATTTGCAGAAGTGCCTGCCACTAGGCGTATACTTGATATGACTTATCGCACTCTTTTTCGGGCTTGTCATTTCTGCTGATGTCACATCTGGGCTCTGGGCATAGCGGATCCATCAGCATAGGTGCAAGATATAGTCTTGGGATAAACATCTCCATAAACCTGGCAGTTGTCTCGTGCCCTAGGTCAACACTCATCCCACAGACAAATCAACAAAAACATCGCAAACTATAAAGGAAACTGCTAACTGCTGACTATTTTTAGCAAATCAAATATCAGAAAATATACACAGAGGCCCCGGCCAAATCCTTTACGGTTATTGCTGTCTTGGTATTTACCGGCGCACAGTCTAAAATTAACTTCTAATTGGAGTCTAAACTTACACTGAAGCCGTTTATGACGTCCGAGCGCTGGCCAGACCTCAGACCACATGACTTGCTACGCGTATATTTACTTATTTCTCGCCGATCAAAATATCAGCCGCAGGACAGCTGGCTGCCGCGAGGAGAGCTCTCGGGGATTAGCGAGATATGGAGGCAGGTTCTGCAAATATTTGGCTACCGATAAGGGGATATTCTTAGGCCGAGGACTTAATGTGCGAAGCTGTTAAGATGCGATGAGAGTGCAGCCTATCGTCAGTTCGTTGTACTTTTCTCAGCCATAAAAAGAGTGTTGTTTTGCCTAGTCTCATATAGTTGGTTGTATATTTAAAGCTTTTAGGGTATAGTGAGTCTGCTTATGGCAGGTGCTGTATATTCTTAGAGCTCATTTGCAGGGGGTCTCGCATATTTAGAGGGTACCCTTAGAGCAGGGGGGTTTCTCCTTCCTTTCAAAGTGGACGTAAAAGTGTACGGGTTTGTGGCTGCTAAGTGGACGTACTCGAGTTGTACTATTTTTTACTACGACTTGGATTACAACCGATATCCCCTGACCCCACACCCCACACCAGCCCGCGAATCTTGGCCACTTCCGTTTGCCGTTCCACCTGCCACAGAAAATGTGTGCCACATTCAACCTGTTGGTCGGAAAGGAGTGGCAAGAGTGGCGGTTGGACACGATTTCCGTTCGCCCTTTTGCACTTGTACTTGGCCTGGTCCGTTCTCGGCTCTCGGTTCTCCTTTCTGCGTTCTATTCCGGACAGTGGCCTGTTCCTGCTGGCTGCTTTATTACTCCGCCCCGGCTTTATGAAATATTAATTGACCTTCTTTCCACCTTTGCCTTGCAGTGATATAAAGTTCAAAGTGCCACAGAGCAAGTGGAACTACATGACAATTACTAAGGGAACTACCATCCACAACAGAAGCAATCACAGCAACAGCAACAGCAAAAGCAAAAACAGCAACAAAATGACAAACTGCCAAAGTTCAGTGTTCATAGTCGTAGGCACCCTGCTCTCCATTCTGGCAGCGGCACAGGCGGCCCCCGTCTCCACCACCACACAGGCCGAGGTGAGTACATAATTAAGTTATTAAATTAAAGGTAGATACAAAGTAAAAAAACAGTTAAGTGATTCCCAGTAAATTGCGAAATTAAATCAACGTTTTCGATTCATCTATAATTTATATAAAAGCTTGTAATACCTCTCGTTCCCATGCATTTCACGAAATGTAAAGCATGCAATCAATTGGAATAAAAAGGGAAAATAATAATAACAATTATTATGAATCATAAACAGAGGAAAATTCTGGAGTATAGAGTTATTAATAAGGCAGGAATTTCGTTGTAAAATCAATATTTGTATATTTTATATACAAAAATATATAAGGAGCAAGAATTTGTATTACAAACTAATTAATAATTGTAAAAATAATTTGAAAATAAGTTGAAAGTTTTACATTTAAATGAGTTTTAAATTTCTTGCTTTGCGATTTAACTTTAATTTAATTTCCATGACAGTAGTTATCATTTCAAATTTTATATAACAACTTTTAATGCCTTGTTTCCATGCACATCATAAAATGTAGAGCAAAAAAGTGAATAACAAGAGTTCCGAGCTCAGGCTCATATTAAAAATGAATTAGTAAATGCAAACTCTTTAAAATTAACTTGTAATGAGTTGAGATAAATCTCGAAATAAACTAAGATAAATCTTTGAAAGAGTATATACACTTTTATAACAACGATTTTCAAAATAAATTTACTTAAAACTCTGTGAAATTTTTCTTTGAGTGCCTCGGCACAATAACAGTGACCAGGAAAGAAATCGGATTGGAGATGAATCATAATCGGACTCCGAATGATTGATAAGTGGAGGAGGGGCGGGTTTGTTGCACTTGAGGTGACAGTTAACGGCATGAGATAGCCGCTTTGTCTCTGACTCTCCCCTATCTCTCTGTCTCTCTCAATATATATAGTATATTCTATATAGTAGCCAGTCTGCAGCTTTACTTCCGATTTGCATGACAAAACGTGCCAGGCGCTCAGCTCTTCGAGTTGGTTGCATTCGCAAATTATACGTAATTTAACACTAAACTGAGCAGGGTATATCGGTGGATATAGATGTGTTTTTGTATTTTGTATTTCGTATGCAACAGGCTCACGCGCATTGCATGTCAACGGAAATTTTTGTATTCGTCGCACACTCGCACACCCACTCGCTCTTGGCCCGGCTCAGAGGCAGGCTCTGGCCTTAGCCTTAGTCGGATGGCTCCGAAAAGTGCATGCCGGCTAATTGCAGTCTATCGTCCGACTAACCAGTTATCGTTATCGCTATCGCTCGTGACATTGGTCAGCGGAAAACGTGGCTTTCCACAAGGAAAACTCGCACGCCATTGACATGCCAACGAATCGATTCGAATGCACTCCCTGTATTTATATTTACAAATGTGGAAATGGAGGGGGAAAATGCAATTTATATAAAATCACTGATAAGCTTAGTTCATTAACTATATTTTCTTTCAATTAATACTAATTATAGATGTGGAATGACATTTTCTTATACATATGATTCAGAAATTCAAAGCTTTGTGGAAACAGCAAAGTTCTTAGATGACGTTTGAGACTCTTATCTTCAGGGTTTACCACTTAATTTAACAATAAAATGTAGACAAACCACTGATAAGCATTGCAATTAAGTGAAATTTGAGAGTCATTAAATCTTTTTATTAATAAACCAACACCTGGTAGAGCTTCATTAAGTTTCCTCTGATATGAAATGAGCATAAAGCGCAGTAAAAGCTGGCAGAACCTGTGAAAGTTAAACAACAACATTATAATTTATTTAAGCCCACTTAAAACCATCCATCACATGCTCAATAAGATGGGAAAGCCCAGCAGGAGGCACCTCAACTTTATCTAGCAAAATGCATTAAGTATTCTTTGATAAATACAAATTTATAGAGCCACCAAAATATAATGATAATAACAGCCACATAAATCAACCCTTCCCAATACCTTTACCTCCGAGCAACTTGTTTTCCACGCTTATAAAATTTATAAATATTAATCTCTGGTTAATTGCTTGTCATGATCTCTGTTTAGACCCATGCAATTATCATTTACAAATTTTATACAACAATTGAGGGAGCTGCAGCACGTTTGCACTTAGAGGTATTCTACCTGAAGCTAATCACGTTTTTTTTTCGCCACAAACTTGCATAAATTAATCGGGGAAGCGACTTTACGACGGCCAAAGCAAAGCCATTTACAACTTACAGAGCCTAGAACTTCCTGATTGGCCATTTGCGATCACCTCTCCCGATCGGGCGATGTGTAGCAGGTGATATGTCCACTCGATCCGAATCCGAATCCGAATCGATTCGAAGTCAGTTCTGGGACTCAGCACGCATGAGCGCGTGCTTAACATTGCTTTGGCTTTTATTTAGGTTTTATTTATGTTTTACGTAACAGCGCGACTGCCCTGGCTAATTGGTATGTTGGCCGCGTCGCCAATAACTTGGCTCGTTGTCGCTGGCCAAAAGCAGCTAAGGCGGCGACAGACTGCGACGGCGACAGCGACGTTGACGTGTTTGCCTCCAATGCCAGGCTCTTTGTTCTCCCCGGACTCAGAACTCTTTCCCCATAAATCTCCCACGGAGAGAATGCAAATCGTGCAGACCACCGCCGATGATTCGAGGAAGTCGTGATGCGCCAAATCTCTCCATAAATCTCCAGCGAATCTCTCCCCGATCAAATTGCATTCCCTCAAAGACAACTATTAATAATATCCACTGATTCGATCTGGACCAAACAGAACTGAGCAGGAACCAGTAGACGACGAAACTACTGCTCAGCGGCACTAGAATGAGTCATCCGAAAGTAGCTCTACCCGCACATAATGGCGCTGTCAAGAGGTTAATTACTCGCACCCATGAATGAAATTGAAATGAGCTCAGGCAGTCGTCAGGCATTCGTCATCGCGAGCGCAAAAAAACTGAGGAGAAAAACTCCAGAGAAAAGTTTCTTCAGGCTAATTATAGGCCCCAGAAAAGTCTGAAAACTAGAGAGAGAACAGCTTTCCCTGTCCCTAGACCAACTTAACTAATCAATAAATGTCGGAATTTGTGTGCTTATTGCCAGGTTTTTGATGGATTCGCCTATGAATTAGTTGCGTGCGACCTTCGCGAGGTGCCAGCAAAATGCACAAACAAAAGGATAACCAAACGCGGCTGCAACGGCAGCCTTGCCACATTGGCAAACAATTGATAGCTTTCCTTTTCCTTTTTTAGGACTCCCTAAGGTCAACTATATGGACTGGCTTAGCATTTCACGCGTCTCGCCATAAACAACTAGCCCGAAAAGGCATCGGAATGGCAGCAGCAATAAAATCCTTCCTTTTTTTTTTTGCATGAATAGCGCTTTTTATTGTCCGGTTATCTTAGCATCTTGACGCTTATTTATCGCCATGTGAATTAGCCACCTGCACTTGTTGGCAAAAAGCTGAAAAAACAGAAGCAAACCTAAAACAAAAAGTGGTAAAAAGACAGGGACAGACACGCCTCTTGAGGTGGAAATGTCAAATATTTTGTGGGAGTTTCCTATGCTAAGCAGACCCTTTTAAGTAAATGTCAAGGAATTTAGTTTTTATTCTTTTCAGAGCGGGGTTGGGGGTGCCTTAAAGTATTAGTTTAAAAGTATTCTTTGGAAGACATTTTAATTAGTAAGCTGCACTCTGTGCAGAAGCTTTTAAAAGCAAAATACACTCGCTTTATAACCCAATTTCGGATGCAGATACCCAACCGAAATTCTGTGCAATTAAAAGCATTTCTTTCTCCCTGTCTCTCGGGGGTCCTGAATTGAATTGAAATCGTTATACAACTTTTAAGCTGCATTTAAGACACAGCAGCAGTTGGCCCAGTTTCTGTTTCTGCCTCTGTTTTTGCCTTTGGTCTGCGTTTCGGCTTTGGTTTCGGTTTTGAGTTGTCAGTTTTCTTTTTATTTTCCATCCCAATCTCAATCTAAAAATCCCGAATGGTATAGAAACCCAGTTTTTATAAGAAGTGCCTGCGCTTCGATAATGATGTAATCGCCGGGTTATAAAAGCATTAAAAACAAGTTAAGCCTGTTTGCTTAATGGCCAGCGGGATTGGAAAACTCGTAATGCAGGCGCAATATCGCTGGGAAAATCGCCAGCGGCGACCAGGGAAAACCTCCTACGCTATTTGCCTTTAATTGTCGCCGACACTTTCGTTTATGCACGTGCCACGCAAATATTTGTGCAACTAGGTCTAGGTTTGTTTGCACCAAAATCTAGCGGGGGCGAGTGGAAAATGCAGGGAAAACCCTCGCCCGCGGCGGTGGCGGTGGAAAGTCAACGACCTGACTGACCCACATTCCGAGCGTAAACTAACCACGCACCCCCGAAATACGGAATAAGCAATACGGAATAAGAAAAACGCAGAACGAAGCACGGAGGTGGAAGCCAAGAGTTTTCCGTACTCCCTCCCAGCTGCTTGCTGGGCAATAATTTTCCCATCAATTTCAACCGGGCACGTTTGTCGGCGAGTCTACTTTGTATATATACGAAAAGTGTACACAAAACGATACTTGTTTATAATTTATGCATGTCCTGTTCTTGTTTCTCGACCGGAAATAAACGAGGTGGAGCTACGGCTTCCATTTAAATGGAGTGAAAGTTCAATGACTTCCAGGAGCAGCAGCTAAAGCAGCTGAAGCAGCAATTTCCCTCAATTTTTGCAGCAGCGCCATTTCCCATTCTCGAAATCAAATCAAGTTGCCCAACTGGCAACTTTTCACCTGTGCACCTGTGCAAATTGTGTTAAATATTTGAAGGTTGCAACCCAGCGATTGTAGCATACTTTCCAGAGCTGGCAAACACACCTGCACTTGCCACACGTTGGGTTGGAAAAGCCCTGCGGACCACTTCCTGCAAGTTCAACTCCTTTGGCCAAGTAAACCAGGCAAGCAGGTCAGCCAAGCGCTAACGGGCTACATTTTTTCCACACAAAACTCGTAGATAGCAAGGTACACGGTGAAATATTTATGTTTTCAAAGGATAATGGTACTCAAGTAATATATTTATAGAATTTTTTATCCTGGAGATCTTTGCTCTTAGTTATATTTTTTGTTCAAAAATCTGTTAAAACCCCATTTTAGTTTAGTAATAAATCATTTCAAATCATTTTTTCTCGTGTATTTATGGTAATACAGTAATACAGTAACGAGAGCACTGGGGCCTGGACAAAGTCATTCGGTGTTGACATTCTGCTTTTTGTTGTCCGAATCGCACTAACAAATTTGTGTCAATGTCCAATAATAAATTGAAGTGCAATTTCCACGCCCTCTGAAACGTGACCCAACGACTGCACTGGCCCTCACCTCACCTCACCCCCTTTGGGGAGCGAGGAGGAGGAGTTGAATTGAAATTATCCGGCCATGGAGCATCCCCTCGAGAATCGAGAATCGAGAATCCGTAATGACATGCAAATGCACGAATCTCTCAATCGATGCATGCGGATGCATCCCCACCTGACCAAGCAATTGAACACAAATATTCAACTTTATGACTCCCAAAAAAACGAAAAGAGAGACACCTTAATCTAATGGCCAAACATTTCCGTTTTAGCCCCGACTTCCGTTTGCTTTTTGTGACGCATTAAATTCCAAATTGAAAGCCGCCGAACAAATGCGTCAGGTGCGGAGAAATGACTCAATTATGGCCGCGTTGAGTAGTCTTTTGTTTGCTGCCAAAGGCAGCAGGTATCTTATCGATACAGGGGGAGAGATAACCGAAAGAGCCCGTGTTTGAGGCCTCGAACAATGCATTCGATTGCCCTCGGTTCCAGCTTGTTTGCTCTATGACAAAAGCGCTGCATTACAGCACAATCCCCAGAACTGGCGTAACAACAGCGAAGCGCCTTTTCAGCAATCAAGACGAGCGTGCCCGCCGCAGGGAGAGGTGTTTGCTGCAACGCTTTACTCGTACTCGTACTCGTAATTATGTTAATTGCACCAAGAGGCATTCCTAAGGTCGCCTCCGATGGATGAGTCAACTCGAGTGCCAGTCAAATTCGGAGCTTCAGAACCTCACTCTCAAGTGGAAATCTCGAGAGATGAGCGACAGATGCTTGCCACTCGAGCAGCGCTTTGTCTGCAGTTCGTTTACCTTTCGGTGGGTTAAGTTTTTCCAAGTTCCTCCTACCAGCTGATCGCTGGCAACAGCCAACCCAATCCCAACACCACCCAGAAAAAAAGATCACAGAGCCACTGGCGGGTAGATATGTCGCATGAATACAAATGGGGCGGGACAGCGAAATGTTTACTTCCTCGGAGGCGGAAAGAACCCCATAAAATTAACAGTCAGCTGGCATTATGCAAGATTCGGCAAATCATTATACAACGCGTATATACTTTATACATCTATATAGTAAGTGTATGTGTGGCGGCGTCATTAAGAATGTGCGACACATAAACGGCAAAGCAAACCTGATCCACATGCCAAATGGAAAATAAAATGAGCTCTCTCTCTCTCTCTTCCATGAAGTTCTATATAGCTAGCTGTAAGACGATTTGCCGTTGTAATTGGCCAGACAACAAATTCTAATTCGAATTAAGTTCTACATAGTTAGCGCGCTTTGAGTATAACTGTTAAGATAACCTCGCATTGTTCTCCGCGCGGAGTGCACTTCCCTGATGGGCAAACTGTATATTTTCATTCGATTACTCAATGTTACAATTTACAATTAGCAATCGAAATGCTTCCTTAATGCGAATGATGCTCGCCGGAGATCGATTAAGAGTTTTCACACCTCGCTACAAGTCACGTTGTTGTTCCCATAAACAAAAGATACAAAAGCTACATAGATACATGCATGTCCATATCAAGTATACGCCATGGAGACTCTGTTGTGTGTGTTCTGTTCTTTATATAAATTATAAGCCAGTGGCGGCGGCAGTCATAAATTATGCAAGTCAGATAGAAATGCGACAGTGTGAGGAGCCAGGACATGCCGCTGCCATCTAATCTGATGGTCATAAATCAAGTTGGCGAAACAACAACGGGTGGCCGGACAGGCGCAGCCCATTGATCTTTGCCTGAGTCCCTGTCCGCGTCCCTGTTCCTTCCTGCAGTCACTCAATCACTTTTTCCCCTCTGTCTCTCTTTCCCAGATCTACCTGTCCCAGTTCGGCTATCTGTCCGCCTCAGCTCGCAATCCGGCCAGCAGCGGGCTGCATGACCAGCAGACCTGGGTGAGCGCCATCGAGGAGTTCCAGAGCTTTGCGGGTCTGAACATCACCGGCGAACTGGACGCCGAGACCATGAATCTGATGTCCCTGCCCCGCTGCGGAGTGAGGGATCGCGTGGGCGCCGGCGAAGGTCGGTCCAAGAGGTACGCCCTCCAGGGCAGTCGGTGGCGCGTGAAGAACCTCACCTACAAGATCTCCAAGTACCCGAAGCGGCTAAAGCGCGTGGATGTGGACGCTGAGATTGGACGCGCCTTCGCAGTTTGGTCCGAGGACACCGATCTGACCTTCACCAGGAAGACCTCTGGACCCGTGCACATCGAGATCAAGTGAGTTGCTTGCTACTTGCCTTCTGCATTTCCATGATGGATACTTATGGATTTCTTTTCTTTTCTATTTCCAGGTTCGTGGAGAGCGAGCATGGCGATGGCGATGCTTTTGATGGCCAAGGTGGCACCCTGGCCCACGCCTTCTTCCCGGTCTTTGGCGGAGACGCCCACTTTGATGACGCTGAACTGTGGACCATTGGCTCGCCCCGAGGCACCAATCTCTTCCAGGTGGCCGCCCACGAATTCGGTCATTCCCTAGGACTGTCCCACTCCGACCAGACCTCGGCGTTGATGGCTCCCTTCTATCGCGGCTTTGAGCCCGCCTTCAAGTTGGACGACGACGACAAGGCGGCCATCCAGTCACTGTACGGCAAGAAGACCAACCAGCTGAGGCCCACCAACTTCTACCCGCCCACCACCCAGCGGCCATCGTACTCGCCCCCCAAGGTGCCCCTGGATGACTCCATCTGCAAGGACTCCAAGGTGGACACGCTCTTCAACTCGGCGCAGGGCGAGACGTACGCCTTCAAGGGTGACAAGTTCTACAAGCTGACCACGGACTCGGTGGAGGAGGGCTACCCGCAGCTCATCTCCAAGGGATGGCCAGGATTGACCAGCAATATCGATGCGGCGTTTACGTACAAGAACGGCAAGACGTACTTCTTCAAGGGAACCCAGTACTGGCGCTACCAGGGTCGCCAGATGGACGGTGTCTATCCGAAGGAGATCAGCGAGGGCTTCACCGGCATTCCCGATCACCTGGATGCGGCTATGGTTTGGGGGGGCAATGGCAAGATCTACTTCTTCAAGGGCAGCAAGTTCTGGCGCTTCGACCCGGCCAAGAGGCCGCCGGTGAAGGCCAGCTATCCCAAGCCCATCTCCAACTGGGAGGGTGTGCCCAACAACCTGGACGCTGCGCTCAAGTACACCAATGGGTACACGTACTTCTTCAAGGGCGACAAGTACTATCGGTTCCACGATGCCCGATTTGCGGTAAGTTGTGGTGGATGCTCCGAGTTATCATTATAATTTTCTCATATCAAAAATGTATATCTCCCCCAGGTGGACACGGCCACGCCCCCCTTCCCCAGACCCACCGCCCACTGGTGGTTCGGCTGCAAGAACACGCCCTCGTCCACAGGTAATATCGTCGAGGGTTCGGACTCAGAGTTCGAGCAGCACTCCATGATCCCTGACCACACCGACGATGGTAGTGATGACTATGACGCAGGTGAGTGGGACCGACGCGACGGTAGTTTTGTCTGAAACTCGAATCGATCTGCTGGAATCGAGATCGATATCTCGCGTTAGAGATCGAAATCGAGGAACGAAATCGAATTGAAAATCCCAAACTCTGTAAAGTCAAAAAGATCTCATAGAAAAAAGTCTTGTATGAGTTGTTACTTAGCGAGAAAAGCAGTTAAGAGTCGTGCAGTGATTAAAGAACGACAATTACGTTTATAAAATCCTATCTATATGGTATGTTTAATTAAGTTAATGTCTATGTAGTGAAATTCTATTACTCAAGTCGAATGTGTTTGTCTTTGTTGCCGCCTATGGAAGAAATACATTTATAATTCTTATTGAACAAAACTAATTACTGTGTATGTCCAATGTCTTTTGCCCAGTCTTTATAGATTTTGTATTTACGTGTACATTTTGATTTTGTGGTGTTTTACTCTAGTTTTGTTTCAGTGTTCTCAAGCTGAGAACTAAAGTATACCAACAATACTCTAACAATTTTCTTAATTTATATTATATTTTACATACTAACTAAAACAACTAATATTCCACTAACTGTATTATTAATTTTATAAAACTTACTTACTTACAACTAAACCAAAGACTAACAAAACTTTGCAAATTTCCACTTACTAATATGTGTGTATTTTTTCCTATTAACCCAACTGACACTGTTTTATCTTTTGCCTTTGGCGATACGGTATAAAAATCTAGAAAACTAACCAACTCAATTTAGCATACCATGTACAAAAGAAAAAAGAATATAAGCCTAAGAAACAACAACAAACAAACAAATAATGTAATACCTTGCTTACAGTTTAAAAGCCCAAAAAAATACATAAATATCTCTGCAGCAGCAACAACAACAGCAATGAAAACTACTGGTCAGTCGGTCTCACTAACTGTGGTTCCCAGATCAACGCCACCAAATACCATTTTCGTAGTCCTTAAGCCACAATCCTAGCATGTGCACAAAGTCTAACCGACTAATCTGTAGAATCAGCTCGACTCTATATTAGCATCTGCAACGAGTCACTAACCCGCTAACCGGCTTTAAATATGATACAAAAACACTTTTACAACACTACTTGTTAAACACCACAAGTCCCGAAATTAAGAACACCACCCTCAATCCCTATATGGTCTCAATTTTAATGTAGTTCTCTAGCACTAAGTATTTATCTAGTTATGGTAATATTAATATTTGGTTTTCCACTCCGCCTCCGCTCCCCTGAACTAAACTCTTTACCCTGTATGTAGTTTGTTTCATTTTCCAACACTCGCTAGAGTGCAGGAAATTGTTCACGCGTAACCGTTCTTTCCTTGTTTTGGCACCCCTTGGCACAAAATTCCCAATGGCTAAATGGCTGGATGAGCCACCCAAAAAAAAAATACAAAAAAAAAAAACCAACAAAAACACCTACACCTCCACCCCACACCCACTCACACCTACCACGCAAAAGTGACACTTACACTCCTGAAATCCCCACGTTAATTGCATGAACTAATCTAGAGCAAACAAAAGATTTACACCTGCATGGGGGAAGCAAAAAGCCTCACAAGTTGGCTATAAGTCAGCGGATGTATGGTTATTACTGAGTTTATGTGATGTATGTAGACATAAATACGCTTTATGAAAATACCAGAGTTTCAAAATAAAAAATGCTTTTTCGAATTGGAAGCATTAATTACATGATATGACCACCGCATAAACGCAGTAATATTTACGTACATCACCTACCGTTATGACCCACAATCGGTGATTTGTACGACACTCGCTTAACAATCGCATGCACGTGCCTGTCCCATAACCGTTAAATTTGCATTTAAGAAAAAAGCCAAAAGCCGAAAAGCACAATTCGAAATGTATTTGTCATTGTCATCCAAGAACGATAGAATACAAGATTGCGCAATGCGCAGGTCCGTTATTCGTGCATAGCGTTGCAGGCTTTAAGAGACGCGGATATAAAAACAAGAACAATTAACCAGAGAACATATCCAGAAATAAAAAAACAACAGCAAGAACCACAAACGACCGTACACCAACTCCATAACAACACACGCACACACACACCCCAACACATCACGCAGAAAAAATACAAAGCGAATCTGCCGCCAATCTGACATCTCTCCGACTGCCACAGTTTCTCCTTTCTCCCATTCCCGCTTTCTCAACGTACTCTTCTGTACCCTTTGTGTGTGTGTAGTTGTAGTCGCCGCCATGCTGCTTCGCATTCTTCCTGCGCCCACGCTGTAACTGTATTATCATCCAGCTGATCGCCTTGCTGCCACATCGTAGTAATTGTTTGCGCACATTATCCCACCTCCTCCTCCTTTCCAATCAGCAATATTGACACTGTACCGTTTTATTTACACGATTCTTTACTTTTGTTTTTCTTTGAAACAACAAAAAATATACTCTTATTTGTGCGCGCGCACACACACACACACACCCACTTGGTATACAGCTCCGCAA
>VNJT01013399.1:0-38751 GCA_008042655.1 Drosophila burlai
CTCAACTCAATCTTATTCCGTGCGTAGGCCGGAATCGTCGGCACAATCAGGCCGTCGTCCGTCACAAAGTCAGTGCTGCCATCGAATATGCTCTCGATTTGTCGCAACTGCAGCGGCTTGCTGGCTAGGATGTTCTCGTCGTGCCGGTACTTCTCCTCCGGCTGCTGATGCCGGCTCACCGTGTGACGCACAACATCTGGCTTTTGGTGCGTCGACTCGATATCATCCCAAATCGCCTGCTTGTCGAACAGCGCCAGATTGCCTTCAAAGTCAAAGTCCTCGTGGATTAGAGGATCGTCTGCCTCGCTGCCGAATGTCTGCTGAACCAGCCGCATGCTGCTCTCCCGTCGCACTCTGTTCCGCTTGTTCTTTCCGTTGCCATTTCCATTTCCATTCGCATTGGTGTAAGAACCGTTGCCGTTGCCATTGTTATTATTGTTAATGTTGCCATTCCGTCTGCCGTTGCCGTTGCCATTTCCGTAGCTGGAGGCTGCCTGCTTGTAGTAGCCATCTCCGTTGCTAACGATATCGATGGGTCTGCTGCTGCTTACACTGCCGCTGCTGCCTAAAATCAATCCACCTGCCTCGCCGCTGTCTCCGCTGCTGCTGCAGTAGCTCTCCCGCGTATTGCCACCGAAAGCAGTGGCGCCCAGCTTCACCTCCACCTTGGCCGGAATCATGTTGCCAAAGAAGGCGGCTACGCTGTTCGGAGTAGTCGACATCTGCTGCTGCTGCTGGGCACTGGATGCCCGCGATGACTGCGGTGTTCTGGATGGATAAGGATTGAGAGGATTATAGAAGCTGATACCCGAAGCCTATAAATTGCCTACCTCCTAATGCCATTAGAGCCATTCGTCTCGATGAGCTTTAGTTGGTGCATTTTGTCGCTCAGCGTCGAGTTGTAGTTGCTACGTGACGAGGACGTTCCACCTGCCGATCCAGCTCCTCCTCCTCCGCTTGCTGTCGCTCTTCCATGTCCATTGGCCTTGTTTCTTGGCGTCAGTGGCTGGTCCAGGTTGTGATCTTGCTCCTGAAACTGTTGCTTCTGCTGCTGCTGTTGCTGGAGCTGAAGCTGCTGCTGCTTGCCGAGAATGTTGGAGAAGTGGGGCAGCTTGACCGGCGTCGGCTTGTTGATCACCGGCGCCGCCGCCGTCTGCACATCGACGTCCTGCTTGACCGGCTCGATGAGATCGATGCTACGGATGTCGGTGCACTTGAGCACCACCTCGGCGTTCTGCTTGCGCAGCGGGACGCCATTGCGAAACGCGCGAACGATCGTTATCTCCTCCGCGGATATCTGCTTGATCAGGCCCTGAAAGACGCCGAGCACCTCGTCGCAGGCTATTGACACCGCACAGCCGATCCAGTCTTGATCCGTCAGACCCATGTAACCTGCTGTCTGTCGCTCAATAATACCCGATATTTGATCTTGGCTGGCTGTTTGTTGATTCGGCGCTAAATGTTTGTTGTTGCCTGCGTTTGCAGTTTTTCACTGGCTTTCGAAGCCGTCTTGCTGCCTTTTGCTGGTGTTGTTGTTGTTGTTTTCTTTCCTAATACGCAATTTCGCACTACGCACCACGCACCTCTCTTCTTCTTGCCGCTCTGGCGTTTTTCGAGTGTTTTGATGGCTGGAAATGTCTGTCAGGGGCTTTGTATATACTGTGTTAGCTGTGGGCGGTTATGAGCTTGAAATTCGGACACTTGTGAGTTTAAATGCACCAACAACTGCAATTTGCAACACTTTTATTTATTAGATTTCGCGTTTCATTTGGATTTTCACTGCTTTCGTGTGGCCGTTCATCGTTGGTGGGGAAATACTTCAAATATACCGAGCTGGCAGCGTGGCAGAAAAAAGCAGGCTTGCAACAACACAAGTTTTACAACAAAAATAGCCAAGAAACCTGAATTTTGAGAGAGATAATGATCTAATATAAGCCTTATCTTATCAAAATCTGCTGTTTATAAGCTCGGCATGTGTTTCACAGAACGGTAACGGCTCCAGGTGAGAAGGTATTTTAGCGGCAGCGCAACTCTGGTCCCTCTGGCAGTTTTGTTCTCAATTTTGTCCCGTCGTTTTGCGTGTTTTTTTCGTCCGTTGTGCGGTTTTTAAATTATTGTTTTCGAACTCGCGTGCAATATATGTATGCAGCTTTGGCCGCCGCCCCAACGCCCCAGATCGGCGACTCAAGGCATGTGAGCGCGCTGCCGTGATTGCCGGAATACTCGCCGTGTGAATAGAAGATTTTTCGTGATGATTTTCCGCACATAGTGGATAAAAGGCCAACCCGCACTCACACTCACACGCATACTGGTGCAAATATATACATAAATCAAGCGAAATTATAGTGCGGCGTGTGTGTGTGCTAGAAGAGTAAGTGGAAAACTTGGGCGAAACCGAGCCATAAAAGATAAACGAGGAGGAGCTGGAGCTGATGCCAGAGACACACGGCTAGAAGACAAGCCGTTGAACCCTTCGCGCTTGGCTAATTACGCCCGTAGTTGTTGCAGGCGCTGCCTATCAAGGAAAATGTTTGGCTTTTGTGCGCCGCTTACTCCCTCGCTCTTTCTTTCTCTCCCACACCTCGCTAACACGGGGGCATAGGGCAGGGCGGTCGGCAGAGAGAGATGGCATCTAGCACAAGTACCGTTCGCCCGCGCCGTCCATTGTGCACTTTTGTTGCTCCCCTCTTTGTTGTCTGTTCTGCTCGCTTTTCTTTTCTTTACGTTTCTCGCCTCTCGCACTTCTCACTTTGGCCTTGTCTTGTCACAGCTTCCAAGCCATTGTCGCAAGCCTCTGCAGCTGCCGCTTCCCCGCCAGCCAGCCACTCGTGTCTTTTCTCGCTTAATTTGCACTTCCGCCTCCGTTGCACTTTATGCACCTCTCACTCACACATTCCTCTCTCTTTGCAGATTCTTGTTTAAAAAATAACAACAATAATAATGTCGGCACGTTCCAGCGGCTTGGTCGCCGCTTCTGCCCTTCCCGTCCCCTCATCATCCTCCTCCGCGGCGGCCATAACGTCAGGTGGCGATGTGCCACGCCCGCCGCCGCGCAGGAGAGCCGCCTCTGTTGCAGGACAACAGCAGACGCGCCTGGAATTTGGCAACGGACACACGCCACGTCGATCGTTGGCAACAGTGGTAAGTGCATTTGATCATTATCGTTCTCGTTAAGAATGACCCTCCCAAATATTACATATTACACAAACTTCACTTCAGAGTAAGCCAACGCTCTTCTATATCTTTTATCTTCCATTACACTGCCGGAAACTAGCTCTAAAATATATCCAGAATTATATTCTGTATGAAATAGGTAAAAAAAAAGAGGAACCTCCTCCGGGGGGATTTCGTTCCGCCTTATCAGTGCCTCCGCTTTATTTGGTGTTTCTATTTTTACGATGTTTTCACTGCTAATCTAATCTGCAGCTTGCCAAACAGCTGAGTCGTGTAGATGGGCCCCGGAGATTCCATTCAATGGTGATAAAGTAGGGTATAAAGTGGGGAATTCAAGGGATCTACACCATTGGTTTAACTATTGGAAAACAATGAAGTGGCACATAAAATTGAGATTTTATATCTTTTAGTATTACTCATTTTTGCTGTTTAATATATTTAAGGTATATTTTAAATTTTATTTGTAAAATCGGAGTTTAAATATGTATACTTAAATTGTTTTTTATTTTTTAGAATTTTCCTCACCCCTTCAAGAAGATTTAATAGCTCAACTGGCAAACTGGTTCAAACTATTAGTTTAAGGCCTCAATAACATCCTCTTATATTCCAAGTGGTTTTTCAAGCTCTTCACTTACACTTTCCCCCTCTTGGGGCAAAAAACCGCTTGATAAGCATCTAGCGCCACCAGCGAAGAGGAAAACGAGCCTCAAGTGATGTTTATTTAGTGTCTGGAATTTGCGCTTATTCCACACTATTGTTTTGTTCACTTCTGTAAACAAATAATTCACATCGACATCTCAGACTAAACGGGAATTTATTTATTTATCTCAATTTGCCAAAAGATGCGAGCCACTTGAGCGAGAGCAGTCTTCATCGGCATATCTTCAGACCTAATTGAATTTATCAACACGGACTTGGCCATAGCTCCGTCTTCGTCTGAATGTGAATGTGCGTAAATTGCCTTCGTTTAATGCACGGAAAAATATAATGTAGCAAATGGGTAGTGACTAGGTTTTATTTTCGCAAAGTGAAATAATACATATATTTTATAATTATTTGTTCTGTGTAAATATTCAAATAACTCATCAGTCATATGGAATTTAAAAAGTAAATAGGTTTGATATAGTAGATAGATAAGAGCCTATCAACAAAATTTCAGTTGGCCTTAAAATGTGCTATTATAGTTTTCAGTTTCTGCTGATTTCATTGAATAAATTTCTACATTTTAAGCAATTTAATTTAATTTAATAGTTTCGTATTACATTTTTATGTACACCAAATCTATTTTAATAGATTTTTTGCCAGTGCGTTTACTCAATGAACGGTAATTCGGCGCCATCTAAATTCTGTTTACCTAACTTATTTAAACGTTGTCAGAGAAATGGCAGGAATTCCTGGCCATGTATCTGAAGGTTTATCTTCATTAGAGCACTTGTGTCCAGTGGAGGCACCGCTAATTGAGAGCTCGGCTATGGTGGGTTATTTAATCCAATTCGCACGTCAAACGAACGCACCTGCCAGGAGCTACGTCACTGATTGCCCAACAAATTGGCCTAATGGGCCGCTTATCAGTCAACAGTTGGCTATTTACACGAGGTTAATTGGATTTGGAATTGGAATCCATTGCGTCATTGCGTCATTCAACAGAGCCGGCACAATAGCAGTCAAATGTCAATTTATAATTGATGATGCGCTACTTAGCCTAACATTTATATTCTGTATTTATATCTTCCATGCAGAAGATACAAATTTCAGATGCACACACACAGATACGGCCCACACGGATACAAGCACACTCGACTGCCGATCAGCTGTTTTTGTTTTGTTTTGCCTTGGACACTTGTTCGCTGGCAGCTGTCAGTGGGGGGGGGAGAGAATCGCATAGTGAGAGAGAGAGAGAGAATGGTGGGTGAATATGAGAGGAAGAGGAAAGGCCTGAGCTGTCACTTGGCAAGCTTTTTATCAGCAGCTGAAAGCTTGGGTTTTAGTGCTGTAAAGCGTGTAAATTCGCCAATTGTATTTGGCATTTAGTATTTTTCTTGATAAACATATAATTTGTTTGTATTTATTTTTATATCAAATTTTAAATATGTATTTCAGGTATTACACATTACAAATAGTTTAAATTAAAAAAAAAAAATGGATTTTTAAAATATGTACAACCACTGAAGTTTTAATTTTATTGAACAAACATTTTTGAAAACATTTACTTACTTGATAATAATTTAGTTTGCAAGAATTCTTCTAAGAGAATTTAAGGTCATTCTTAACTTAACAGAGTAAAATAACAAAATATATTGTATTCCTATCATTTGGGGACTTCATATCTGTACAGATTATTCCATCAAGTGAAAAAGCATTTAAAATAAAAATAAATGTCAGTGGAGACCGACTACAATTAATGGTCACACAAAATACTAAAGCTCTCCCCCACTTGGGGGCCACCCGTGCGCTGGTCACACTGTGCTGGTGGAGCTGCCTCCATTTTAGCTTAGAACGCGATAGCTGAACGTTACGTGCAGCGGCTGCCGACAAGTGTTGTGCTGTTGCTGGTTGCTCTTGCTGTTCCGCTCGCACTCACACTCGCACCACACACACTCGCAGCGGGAGCGAGCGAGAGGCCGAGAGATTTACGCAGAACATGTTTTCGCAATAGTGTTGGTTCGTTTGTTATTGTTGTTATTGGTGCTTCTATCGCTTAGGGCCGTTAATAAAAGATAAATAAGTGAATAATTGAATTATAAATATATACGAATACGAAATATACGCAGTATAGATCAATTTATTGCTGGCTAATGCATCGTACCCGTACCCCTGAAATGTGTTAATTATATAAAAAAAAGAGGCAAGAAAAAAGTAAATAAACGTATGAACGTATCTGAAAAGCAACAGTCCAAGAGTATCGGCGAAATCTGTTGAAATCCACTCGGAATCTGCTTCTTCCTCTTCTGGCTGGGTGCCCTATTAGTCATGCCTTCGCATATGATTCGCGCGAATATACAAGAATGTGATTAAGGCTGCGGGGACGCCCTTTTAATAATTTCTCTCCCCTGGCCAACATTACGTATACGCAATAATCGTAATAAAAACCAAAAAAACGGCAATTGTTGTGAAACCTGTTCCTTTGCAGCCACAGCAGCAGCAGCAGCAGCAGCTTGGGCTGTGCAGCAGCATAAAGGCAAAGCTGCGGACGAGTTACCAAAATAAAACCTTGTGTGCGCCAAAAAATGTGAAAAAAAAAATAAAAACAGAAAACCAGAAACAAACAAAATAATAATAAAGAACCCAAAAAATGCTGCTGTAAGAATAGAAACAGAAATTCCTTGTGGCTCTGGCTAACCCGTTTTGTGCAGTTAAAACCGCCAAAGCTTCGAATATTCCATGTTGTTTATTAATTTATTATTCCTTAATTTAGTTGAACGGAGAGGCGTGTACGAAAATTAACACAAAACACACAAACCGTATAAAGAATTGGAAGTGATTAAAGTCCAGAAACCGAAGCTTAATACAAATTAAAATCAAATCCAAACCTAAATCAAATCGCAATCAAAATCCAAAATAAAAATGGCCGAGTCAACAACCACATCGCCATCGGTGACGAGCGAAGATGGCCAAATCCATGGCTACAATAACAGTGATGTAAGTAACTGGCGAGAGCAGAGCTCTCTGCCGCTCCTCCACTCTTCCGCTCCCTCGCAAGTACGTGTAAGCGGTACATATGCAAATCTACGGAATGTATGTTAAGCTGGCTGTGTGTGCTGTTGGTGTGTGTGCGCTCATTTTCTTCGGCCGCTAATTGAGCCGCCTTTGATGCGTCTCACGTGCCTGCCTGCCTGCCGCTACGCCCCCCATCTGGGCCATCGAGCTGTCCTCCATTTTCCTCTCTGCTCTGCGCTCTCTTCTCTCGCCGAGATCGCTTGCCGGATTTTCCGGCTCAGGGATCAGAGATGATCGGTAAAATCTTAAAAATCTTTAGGAAAAATAGTTCGAATGTAAGTTAATGTTACTGAAATGCGAGATCGCTTGGGTTTGAAAAAGGGTTCTCTGCTAAATAATAGGAAATATTAACCTTCCATTAAAAACCAAGGGCTTATCAGAAATTAAAGAGAAATTCCTCTGTTAGATTCTCGATTTATTCCTTTCTCAGATAAATATTTATAGCGAAAGTCATGTGGTTTAGGATCTCCATTTCCGGGATCGTTTTGATTTTCATAAAGAGAAAATTACAAATTTAATGGTAAAAATCTAAAGAAAAAGCGGGATACTTTTCTCATTGCGATTTAAACATTTTATTGATTTTGAAAATGATAAAATTTTGATTTCATTATAAAGATAGAGATTTGTTGCCCGATAATAATAATTGGGGTTCATTATAAATATAGACATTTGTTTTCCTATAGTGGTCTTTAAAAGTGAATTAAAATAGCTAAACATTTATGATTAATCACCGATGGACTTTAGACTTTACTTTATCTAATTAACAAACACATTGATTTATATATTTATCAGAGTTGACAATTCAAAGAATATTGAATATTGAATTGAGTAGCCAGTGTTCTTCCCCCGGGAGTCATAATAAATATTCGTTTCCAATTTCTAAGAATCTATTAAACAACAAACGTATACTGAGTATTAAAAAATAATGTATCTTATAGATAACATAAGCCATATTTTGCATTTGTTAACGTCATAGAGATAAATATCGTTGCTGTTGGTGTATTTATAGCACTGGATGTACACATTTGACGCACATTCCTTTCCCCTAAGCATTCAATAATGTTTCAATGTCAGTTCTGGTTCTGGTTATTGTTCTTCCATCATGGATTCGTATTGCATCTAGCTAGCATCTCTATCTGAATCTTTTGTATCAAAGCAAATGAAATGTTGAATGTATCTATCATCAAATCGAAATGCACGGCAGGGAATGTCAATTTGTATAATGAATTTGCATTGACCCCATGGAAAGTGTCACAAGTGTGTGTGGCGGTGGTGGGGCGATAACCAATCAATTAGGTTAATGGCAGCGCCTTAGCTTTGCGCCACACTCACTCGGATTTTCTTCTTCTCTTTGGGCTTTTTTATTGTGCGCATTAAAATTAAGAACTGCCCACAATTGATACTCGGGTTTGCTTAATTCCGCCGTTGCCTCTGGTATTTATTATCTTCCATAAGCCGTCTGTTTGAACAGCAGACGAAAAAGAAGAGTTAAGAACAACGAACATGGGCTTCCGTGGATGGAGCACCTTGACTTCTCTGGGCCTTCTATCTCGCCCTCGTCGCGGCACACTCACACTCTCGATTTTGCTTATCAGCGCGCACAGCTGAATGATTATTCACATATATATTTTTATAATTCATTATTCATTCAGTTTGTGTTGGCATGGTCAATATTAAATTGGGGGAGGCAGAAATCTAAGGCGAAATGGGAAATGGAAATGGATTGTGGCGCTGGCTTGCAGGTTACTGCTGGGACTGGATGGATGTCACATGGTCATCCAAAAATGACTGCCAACAATGAGCGGTTCCGATAATGAGCGGTTGGCGTTGCGCCTGATAATCGAATTTGGCTGCGAGGGAATGGCGGAGTATCCGATCCAGTAGCCAAAGAAAATCGAGACACTATCAGTGGGAATCGTGATTAAAAGAGTGCACAAAGCCAAGATACAATGAAAAATTGTATCAATTGTATCTTTAAAATTGGATAATTAGCATAAAACGACCAAGTTTACAAATTGTAAAGCGGAATTTTCTTAAGAACTCTTAATATTCTCACCGATAGTCAACAATTTTTGAGAGTATTTTGATTTGACTCTTCGATTCACCACTGTAGGGCCGTCAATCAAGCGAAGATGAAGTGGCAGTGGGCAGTGGGCAGTGCAGCACAATGCAGAGCCAGAACCAGCGCCGGATCGTTATGTCGGACATCCCTTTTAATTAACGCAGTTCCGCCGCCCACTGCCAATCCAAAGCCAAACTGGCTTAAACCGCAAGAACAGTTTTAAGCTAATTTCCCTCGGTCCCCAGATTTAATGGCTAAAAATCAATTTAATGCCAGGCCAGTAGCAGCTACTGACGTGGCTCAGTCAGAGTCTTCCAGATGGGGGAACCGTGACAGCTGCAGAAGGGTCAGCGGTTTAGGACGAAGGTATAAAGGAACGGGAAAGGCTCCAGGCAATGGCCTTGGGGATTACCCAGGGACACCAGGCAGCTTTGCCTGATTGATTGGACCTTTGTCCAGGCAATAATCGCGTCTCCACAGACGGGCATGGGCATCTGGCATCCAATATTGCGCATTAGCTTAGCTCAGCTCATCGTCGATAAAATGCGCGATATATAAGCTATATAGCATTGCATTAAATTAATTTATTATTAAGTTATTAGCAAGTAGGGTGATTAGCTGTAGGGAACATGGATATGGATACCTGAATATTCACTGAAAATAAGAGAAAATATCAAATGAATTAGCTTTCTATTTATAACTGGCCAATTAAACTCGCTTTTGTTTCTTACTGTGCACCTTTAATTATTGCACAAGTGGGAAAAGCCGCAGCTATTTTAAAGAGCCTAGACCCATGCGGTGAAAATCAATAGTACAAGTTCATGGAAAATGCGGAACTGCGAGGCGAATAAATAAAAACAAAAATAAAAGCCAAACAGAAACTGAAACAGAGGCAGAGGCGCAGACACAGAACACAGAACCCAGGAACCAGAGTGGAATAGTAGTTCCCCAGAGCGTGTACTAAATGGCACATGTACTACTGAGTCTAAAAAAGCAACCCAGTCAGGGTCATGTGGCGGCCAACAACGCTAGCCGCAACATGCGAGCCTCTGATATCTGATATAGGAGGAGGGCCACTTCGGGGGGGTGGATGGTGGATATAGATACGGCGCCGTCTGGTCAGCCACCAAATAGGAGATGTGCGGGTGGCGGTGGCAGCGACAGCGGCAGCGGCGGGTGTTTGCTCTTCACTTTATAAACAATGTCGGCAAATTGAATATTTCATGGGAAAGCCTTTTAATGGACACAAGTGCCGGTCCCGGGCCAGGCTCCTCTTCGCAGAGTAGATGAGTAGATAAAATGGGTTTTGTTTAACCTCCAGGAATGCAGAAAGTTTTGCTGCTGCTCTGCCCCCAATTCCCTAGAGAATAATGGGGTGCCAAGAGCTTGGTCATAGGAGGTGTTTTTCGGCCCTACTTCGATGGCCATGTTGTGGTTGGGTAATGGCATTTGCCGTGTGAGGTATTGCGGTTGGCTCTCACAGGTAAACAAAAATGTTGCTAAAATAGCATTCGCCTCTGGCAATGCATAATTGAAATATTAAATCGCTTTAGGCAACTCATAAGTACAAGGAAAAGTGAGAAAAATCTGGTTGAGGGTTGAGTCATGTGTTTATCTTTTTTGATTTAATAATTATTTTGTTGTGTTCTACGAATGTGAAAATAAAATTGAATTATAAGACGAGTTTATCTGAAATATAAGCCTGCTTCCACTGAACTTTCATTTCAATAAAACTGTATATGAAGTCTATAAACCACACAGTTTTCGCAAAATTTGATTGACAATTTAATGAGTTTTTCCTAGTATTTTGCAAGCTTAAAACATAAAAATAAATCCCCTGCTGGAACTGTTTTTAATTCCTTTTTACTGCAAATCCCTGCCATAAAGGCGAGCTTAACCCTCTACACTCCTGCATAAACAGAGGAAAGCCACAAAGCAGTGAGGTCTAGCAATCAAAGCATCAAACTGGGGCTCAATTAGACGTAACTGGGAACTGAAACCCCCTTTAATTTGGCTCAAAAATATGTATGTTTCCCCCGAAATATGCCTGCCTCAAACATTTCCATGAGAAATGCCAACTACAAATGCTACTAGCTACCAGCTGGAACACAACATGAAATAGACCGCATTTCCCCAGACCCAAAGCCCGCAGCCCGCAGCCAGAAACTCAAAACCCAAGGCCCGAAATGAATCACAGCAGCACGCAATTTAGCTCAAGTTTTGGCCACATTCTCTGCACTAGACAATTACTTGATGACTCTCTTGAACTTCTACGCTGTGTGAGTGTGTGTTTGTGTATGTGTCAAGGTCGTGGAAATTATCTAGCCGCGAACGAACACACAACAATTATGCACACGAATGTATAATGCAGATCCTTCAGAGAGCATTTAAAAAACAAGCAAGGAATGCATGGGTTTTCGTGTATAAAATGCATGAAAATTTCACCCACAGCGTGGGCCCATGCGGCGTATGCGTAATCGCTGACATTAAGCATACGCCGCGTGGCCAGGATTATTATGTGGCTTATTTATTTCGTTGCGGGCATTGAATCCCTGACGCCGCCACCGCCGCTGTTTTTCCCCAGCGATGCGTGCACAAGTGTCTCTCATTTGTATGCCGGCTATTTTACTAATTTTCCCATTCGGGGTCTCGTCTCTCTCTCTTTTATTTCAGAACGACTCTGGGGACTCGTGCCACCTGCGAATCGTTGTGCTCAGCGGACAGTCGCTGGCCAAGAAGGATATTTTCGGCGCCAGGTGAGTGCGCTAATTAGGCCGCAATCAAATCTTGGTTAATTAAAATTCACTTTCCCTCTGTAGCGACCCGTATGTCAGAATCGATTTGAATACAATCAACGGTGATATTAACATTGACTCTGTTTTGACAAAGACCAAAAAGAAGGTAACTCCAATAAAACTCCAAAAAACTCTATAAAAGCATTAAACGGGTCTTAAGCCGGGTGACAAGGTCGCGAGAGTAGTGAGAAGCTTATCTTATCGATTATATTGTATTTGTGGGGCAGCAAAGGTATCTATTTGTATACGAAGAAGTCATGGCCTTGATTACTACAAACTTATAGAAATGTAAACCACACACAGAGGTTTTATCACTATCACTCGCATGGAGGATGATGACTAAGGCCTAGATATCTCTCTTAGAAATCAGACACTTGTTAAATACACTTGTTAAACAGTTTTAAAGAGAGCAAAGAAGAGATTGGGATTGAGATTGGGGAACTTGTGAAAGTGTAAAAGGAACTATAACAGTTTTGCATTATAGAATATTCAGGTTCTCCAGAGCTAAATACAAGCCTTACTAATACTATTCCATTTCCATTTACTCCCTGTGACATGCAGACCCTAAATCCCATCTGGGACGAGGAGTTCATATTCAGAGTAAGTCAGCCACTGTTCGTGCTTAAACCGTAACTTATAATAACTGATTGTTTGCACCCATTTTTTGACCAGGTTAAACCGTCTGAGCATAAGCTTGTCTTTCAAGTATTTGACGAGAATCGCCTGACACGCGACGACTTCCTGGGCATGGTGGAGTTAACGCTGGTGAACCTGCCCACGGAGCAGGAGGGACGCACCATTGGCGACCAAAGCTACACTCTGCGCCCGCGCAGGTCAGTAGGGTAGGTTTATTTCGTTTGCAGTTTGATTTTGTTCCTTTAATTTCAGTTGATTTACAAAAACCAACACTATACATAGCCATAAAAAACCTATATACAATGAACATGAGTTCCGAATTACAAAACTAAAAGGCAGATATATTGTAAATGTTAGCAAGATGATTGGTGGTGGCGGAGCTATGAAGATCGTGTAGAAATTTCGTTGTAGTGCCAACTTAGAACTTACACATATTTGTTTTTTTCCTTGTTTTGCTTTCCGTTTCACCTCGTTTATTGTTTATCACCACGCCCACTTCCACTTCCCGAAGGTGGCAATCTTCGAATGCAATTATAATTTGCAACCATAATCGTCGTATTGTTGTCGCCGTAGAGCACTCCACATTGTCACCCTCTTAGCCTTAGCCTTAGAATAGAGTCGCTTTCCTTTGAATTTCCAGAGCTGTTCACAACCTTAAGACCTCCATGACGAGGCAAGAAATTAATAATAATAGAGCCACTGTTTTGGAAAATGCAATTTTCAGGTCTGTGTCAGTATTAGCTGATTGCCTTATATTACGCCATTCAATAGTCGACTAATTACAATAGCAAACACTGCCACGTACATGAAGCGCCTAAAATTATAGAGGCATATTTTATCAGAAAATTGAATCTTCAAGAGAGAGTTTTAATTAAAAAAGAAGTCAGAAAAGTTCATATTTAACTTAGTTTGTTTTACGTTACAACTAATGACAACTAAAGACTGTAATAAATATATTTTAAGAGTTTAGCCTTTTAAAACCATAACATTTACATAAAATTATAATCGAAAATTTAAAAATTAAGAAAGAAAAATACATAAATGAAGTACAAGAACTTCAAAAAAACATCAATGAATTTTTAAATATTTTGATTAACTTTTAAATGAATAAATAAACTTTACAAATATTAAATGAACTTCACAATTAATTGATAAACTTTTTAAATTAACTTTAAAACCCAGCAAAATAGCATTCAAATGAATCACTCTTTTTACTTTTAAAGCCGGAAATACTTTCTTAGAAATCTCAAAACTGATTAAATTCGAAAAGTGCTTGTCTACAAATTACTTTCTTATCATGTTGTCGACCCTTTGACATAATCTCGCAAGACGCAGACAGTGAAAGCGGCCTTAAAGTTGTGAAACGCACTGTGCATATTCATATTATTCCACCATGCATCTGCATTCTCGTAACTTACGCCGTTCAAGTTTATTTTTAGTTAACGCTTTTTAGTATAGTACTTATTGTTTTTAACCCGTGAGTGCGTCTGTGTGATTGCATTGGTGGCGGTGTGCCCGGTGTGCCCGGTGTTGTCTGTGCACCTGTTTGGTTGGCTCATTAATATTTACCTTGTCGCCCTTGTTGGTCCCTCCCCCGTCGTGCCCCAGCAGCGCCAAGTCCCGCATCAAGGGCACCCTGCGCATCTACCACGCCTTCATCCGCGAGACGCGGGAGCAGAGCGAGCCGTCTAGCGGCACAAGCAACAGCGACGGCGAGTGGGAGCATGTGGAGGCCACCAATGCCAGCGGCGAGACCTCAGCCCAGCCGGTAAGTGAGCAGCCTAATAAATAAGAATCCTAAAAACCCTTTGAAATGCAAATAATAATTATGTTATTCCCACTTGGCACAGAATCCTTTTCCTACCGGCGGCAACGATGCCCTGCCCGCTGGCTGGGAGGAGCGACAGGATGCCAATGGACGCACGTACTATGTGAATCACACCGCCAGGACAACGCAGTGGGAGAGACCTACCATGTAAGTTGGAGAGGGAAATTGAATTAAGCGGAAATTGCTAGACAATTTGGTTGTTTATGTTTTGTAATTAAAGAATAATAATAAATTTGGGAGTGATAATTGTAAAATTATAATTGTATAATTATAATAATAATTGAGTTCTTTGAAATATATTTTTGATTTATTTTGTAACTCTTTTGAGGTATTCAAATGTTGGTCGAAAGCTTAAAACTCAATGAAGGAGTCATTTCCGACCCTATAAATCATATATATTCCTGATCAGCGACAACAGCCGAGTCGATATAAATATTCAGATAATAAATAAAAATAAATTACCAAATTTTTCAAAATTTTATAAATCATCATTAAAATTTAAAAAAATTGGAAAAAATTTATTTATTTAAAACTTGTAATAAAGTATGCATTATTATTTACCTAAAAGAATTAAAATTATGTGTTTTTTGACTTGGTTATGACGTTTTTAAACTTTGATTTGTTCCAAAAATTCTCATATAAAATATGGATAAATATAGATTTAAAGAAAGCAATTATTTTAGGTTTTTATGAGAGCATTAGAGGCAAAAAAAATTAATTTATATATCATATATATTTTGATTGAATACAAAATAATAAATTGAATCTAAATAAATTGTATATAATTGGAAATAGACTTCTCATCTCCATTATGTCCCTAACTCAACTCCTTTCTCTCTATTTCAGCTTAAACAGCAACAGCAGCCAATCCGCTGACCAATTGGCCTCGGACTTCCAAAGACGCTTTCACATTAGCGTGGACGAAACGGAGTCGGGACGCTCGGCGGTAAGTGAAAATGCAATTCTACAATTTACAATTCTGTGTGGAAATGCTTTAGTCTTGCGAAAGTCTTATTATTAATTAATTTAATCGGGAGTAAAACCTGTCAAAATCTACTCTATATAATCGAATTATTTATATATTTATATCTACAATATTATTGCATGTTTAAGAATGAGCAATTGATTTTCGTGCATGATTTTTCTGAATTTTTCCGCATCGAGCACAACACACTCACAAAATACAAAATCCCATTTACACACAACGCACACAACAACACGAAACGCACTTTTGAATCGTACTAACCCAATAATCGAAAACACACAAAAACCCACCAACCACAAACCACAGATGAGGTCGGTGAGGAACCATGCTGCCCAAATGGAGACACTGGCCAGCGATGAGAGCAGCCAGGAGGAGGCAGAGGCGGAGGCGGATAATAGGGAGGAGTTATTGGCAGATCTCCAGAATAATCAGGCCAACTGCCTGCACTGCGGCGAGGTGCATGAAGGGGAGCAAGAGGAGGAGGAGGAGGAGGAGCATGATGATGATGATGAGGATGAGGAACCTCCTGATGCTGATCAGCCCTTGGCTGCCACATCTCCCAAAGCTCAAACTTGTGATATACTCGATAGGAACTTGTACCTGACACGCATATTCGTAATAACCAATTTATTGATCAAGTTCTTAGGGGTTCATTTTGAACATATTTCTGATGCTTTTGTGCCCAGAAATGTGTGAGAAGAGACCCCGTAGTTGTATCGCTAGTTAGTTTCTAAGTAAGATGGCTAAGCGTACATCATTTTAAGATTGCTACACACCCCTCACGATGTTAGATATTTTAGTTTTGGTTGAACTCCTCCACTAACTTACACCCCATATATATACGTAGGACACCATCAGTCGCATTAGTATAGAAGACAATAATAATGTGGCTAGAGGGGCCACCACCACACCTACCCCTACCCCTACACCATCAACATCAACAACAAGAACACCAACGGACGTCAACACAACACCAACGATCTCAGCAGGACCCAGCACACCAACGAACCACAACAACAACTATAACCATGGAAACCGTATCAGCCATGTGGAGTTGTTAGAGGGTCAGGAGGATGTTTATAACGAAGATCCAACAGTGGATCAAACCAGGTTAATATCCCTCAACTGCTAGGCAACCAATCCACTCCCAAGTTCCTGTCTGAGTTGTCCGTTTCCTGAAAAAAAGAAACCTCTTCCCACCCGTTACCCAATTCTCCGTGGCCACACCTCCTAATTCTCCCATTCTCCGTTGTGTGCTCTATCTTTCATGAACTCAGTTTTGTTTACAATTCCCTGCGCCATCCTGTCGATCATAGGGCACCCGAGATCTCGGCCACCAGTTTGCAGAATGACCTGCGTCCCGTGCGCGTGGCGCCGGCAGTGCCGGACATTGCCTTGAACAGCCTGTTGACCCGGCGGGCCGTGGCCAAAATGGCTGGCAGCAGTGAGCAGCAACAGGAGCAGCAGCGGCGGCGACAGCAGATGCAGCTGCACATCCAGCAGCATCAGCAGCGGCAGCAGCAACAGCAGCAGCAGCACCAGCGGGAGAATAGAATTTTGGTTAGCAAGAATTGACAGCACACTCGCACACACCACACAGCACTCTACACAACTTTTCACTCACTTTCACTTGTAGCTTGATGTGGATCATCATCCCCAGCTGCAGCATCGGCGGCGACGTCAATTGCAACTGCAATTGCAGCCAGAACCCGCCTCATTGGTCAGCATCTGTTCTCCATTTGTAGCATTTGTAGCCATTTGAAACCATGATTGTGTCTCCTCTTGTTCGTTTCGTGTTCGATTTCTGGTTAGATAATTGAAATTGTTTTGGCGCCGCAAAATCTGTCAGTGTTCCTTCCCCTTCTCTCCTATTCCATAACTCTGTGTCTGTGTGTTTGGGGTTCACGGGTTAACAACCACTTCGAGGGGTAAGCGAATATCCGCATCTCCAATTCCGCCAGCATCTCTCTGCACTGCGTTTGTGTTTTGTGTTGCCTGCATGTTCCTCCAACTAACCCGGAGTTTCCTTTTTCCTCATAAAGCTTTTATTTGCAGCGTTTTTTGAGTACCTTTAAGTTGCGTAATTGATATCTGAGTATAAATGTATGTAAATATTAGTTGAAATGCTTTGTTTCTATGTTTCGCTTGAGTTGTGTTCAATTTTACAAATTGAAAACTTGATTTTTAATTTCCTGAAAACACTTTCTTTTCCGTTTCTTCCTAAAATCGAATTTAAACGCAAATGCAATGCATCCACATGTATTTCAAATCAAAATAATCCATCCACCAATGACCAGAATGAAGACACCGATCATACAGACAGCCACAATCCCTCAGAGATCTCAGCTCCGTCCACCCGACGCAATTCCGAGGAAGACAACGCCGCTGTGCCGCCCATGGAACAAGTAAAGTTCTTTACTATTAAATCCCATTAAGAGCACTCGGAGACCTTGATTAAAACCTCTCTGCATGTGATGGAATCTAGTAATCTATCCTGAAGTGTTGCTCATCTTATCTGGCTTTTCCTTCCTCTTGCAGAATGCGGGCGGCGAGGAGGAAGCGTTGCCACCACGCTGGTCTATGCAGGTGGCCCCCAACGGTCGCACCTTCTTCATTGATCACGCAGCCCGACGAACCACTTGGATTGATCCACGCAATGGCCGGGCCAGTCCCATGCCAAATCAAACACGGCGCGTCGAGGATGATCTGGGTCCTTTGCCGGAAGGCTGGGAGGAGCGGGTGCACACAGATGGTCGAGTATTCTACATAGATCATAGTAAGTATTAAACTGCAAGTAAGTATTAAATGTACATTGCTTATCCTCCTTTCTTTCTTTCCTTGCACAGACACGCGAACCACTCAGTGGGAGGATCCTCGCTTGTCCAATCCTAATATTGCAGGACAGGCAGTGCCGTACTCCAGGGACTACAAGCAGAAATACGAGTATTTCAAGAGTCATATTAGAAAGCCTGTGAGTTTTACTACTTAAAATATCTTTCCACAGCTTAATTACCTTTTTTTCAGACAAATGTACCAAATAAATTTGAAATACGCATTCGCCGTACATCCATACTGGAGGATTCGTACAGAATTATTAGCTCGGTGACCAAGACCGACTTACTAAAGACTAAATTATGGGTAGAGTTTGAGGGAGAGACTGGTTTAGGTGAGCTGAAAAGACGCTTTTAGCAATCTTTTCTTATTAAAATCGATGCTTTTCGTTACAGATTATGGTGGCCTTGCTAGGGAGTGGTTCTATTTGCTGTCCAAGGAAATGTTTAATCCCTACTATGGACTCTTTGAGTACTCGGCCATGGACAACTATACGCTGCAGATAAACAATGGCAGCGGACTGTGCAACGAGGAGCATTTAAGTTACTTTAAGTGAGTAGTTTTGAAAGGATTTTAAGGAAAAAAACTAAACTAATCTCGTCACAGATTCATTGGCCGCATTGCGGGCATGGCTGTGTACCATGGCAAGCTGCTGGATGCCTTCTTCATTCGCCCCTTCTACAAGATGATGCTGCAGAAGCCCATTGACCTGAAGGACATGGAGTCGGTGGACACGGAGTATTACAACTCGTTGATGTGGATCAAGGAGAACGATCCTCGCATCCTCGAACTGACCTTCTGCCTGGACGAGGACGTTTTCGGGCAGAAGAGCCAGCACGAACTGAAGCCTGGAGGCGCCAACATAGACGTGACCAACGACAACAAGGATGAGTACATCAAGTGAGTGAATCTCTCTCTCTTTTGCTGTTAATACTGACATCACTTCCCTTAAACCCAGACTCGTTATCGAATGGCGTTTTGTGGCGCGCGTCAAGGAGCAGATGTCTGCCTTCTTAGACGGCTTCGGTTCGATTATTCCCCTGAATCTGATCAAGATCTTTGACGAGCACGAGCTGGAGCTGCTGATGTGCGGCATACAGAACATCGATGTGAGGGACTGGCGCGAGAATACGCTGTATAAGGGTGACTATCACATGAATCACATCATTATCCAGTGGTTCTGGCGCGCAGTCCTCTCGTTTTCCAACGAGATGCGTTCGCGCCTGCTGCAGTTCGTCACCGGCACCTCCCGGGTGCCCATGAACGGTTTCAAGGAGCTGTACGGTTCCAATGGTCCGCAGATGTTTACCATCGAAAAATGGGGCACGCCCAACAACTTTCCCAGGGCGCATACTTGGTGAGCTTTCCTGAATTTTAAAGCAGAAATTGAATTAAAATTCGGAGATTCCCTTTACAGCTTCAATCGCCTCGACCTGCCGCCCTACGAGGGCTACCTGCAGCTGAAGGACAAGCTGATCAAGGCCATCGAGGGCAGCCAAGGATTCGCTGGTGTTGATTAATAACAACGGCAACGGGAGCGATGACAGCCAAATGCTTTGGCTGGAGCTGCAGCAACAGTTCCAGCAGCAGCAGCAAGAAGAGGAGCAGCGGCGGCAACGATTCCAGACATCACAAGAACCACAGGCACAGGATCAACATCAACTAGAACTTCAACAACAACAACGACAGCGACAGCGACAGAGCCACCTCAACGCTTGGAGCACCGCCAGCAGATCGTGTACTTACTTGTTCGTTTGCTTTTGTATTATAATCATTTTTGCTAGTTTAGTGTTATTTCGTATGTACTTTTAACTAGGCGCCAAAACACACACCACACACACACTGAGCATGCACACGAAAATCCAAAAATATAAAGCTGAGCATGTGAACACCTAAAAACTAACGAAAAAGAGTCCAAAATTATATATAGAAATATATTTATTACACATTGCCGACAATTGTAAAAAGTTCAGAACGTTTTACAAACTAAGAACGATGCCCAAAACTAACTATTAAAATCTGTATAAAGAGAGAGCGAGGAGAGAGAGATGTCTTTTATGTGCAGAGAGAGAGAAACCTTTTTATAATATTGTTATTTTTATGCGCTATTCCTCCTCAGCAACCGCTACCTAAAGGCGATAAATGATACTAAAATCAAATAAAAAACTAAAAAGAACTCAAGTAAATGCAAGTTAATGGAAATTACATTTTTATTCCGTATTGTATGTGTGTGTATTCGTAATAATTCTAATAATGTTAGTCCGTAACAGTCGCTCTTTACTATATTTAAAATAAAAAAAGACAAACATCAAATATATATTATTATAAACGAGAAAATACAATCACTGTATAATTGTATAAATGTTAATTATATATACGAAAAAATGAAGACACACATTCCAAATGTTTACTGTGCGAAAAGAGTAACTCTGCAAAAAATGGAGGCCTATATATGAGATAATATGATTATTGACCCATTGGAAGTCTATCGAAATTAAATTTTAAACTCAAATTAAATAGAGAATGAGAACAAATTGAGGGATGTGTGAGGGATTTTGTGTTCCCAAGTCACAGAGAGAGAGAGCGACACAAAGATAAAAATAAATACCAATAAAAAAGAGGTTAAAGTTAAGTAATGAACATCGAAAGTATCTTATTTGGCAAATGTTTCAAAATTAGTTAAACTTTCTGTTTAAATTCCAAGCTAGGAATACAAAAACAAAAGCTACTTCCCACTTCCCCTAATTACCAAAATCCTCATCTTTTATGTTCAAAAATATCAAGAAACTTTATTGGTCAAAGCGAAGCGTCGCAGCTTAGACAGCTTAGATGCCGGTGTGCTCCTTGATCCAGCCCAGGTAGCTGGTGACACGGGTGAAGACAGCGGGGTACTCCTTCTCGCAGCCAGCGGCAGAGCCGAAGGAGGTGAGACCGACCTGGACCTTGCTGGAGGCCAGGACCAGAGGGCCGCCAGAGTCACCGTTGCAGGTGGACACGCCGGCGGAGGTGGAGACGCAGATGTTGGAGTCACGGATGGTGGTGTAGTAGGTGCGCTTGCACTCGCTGTTGGAGATGACCTTCATGTGGGCGTACTGCAGGTGAGCGGCCACAGCGCTGGCCTCGTCGGAGGTGCGGCCCCAGCCGGAAGCGATCACCTCATCGTCGTCGTAGGAGGAGTAGTGGGACTCTTCCTTGGGCAGCTCAACACTGTGGATGGCAGAGCTGTAGTCCACGTGGGGAATGCGGATCAAGGAGATATCGTTCCTCAGAGTGCGGCTGTTCCAGTCGGCGTGGATGATGATGTCGTCCTTGGTGACATGGTGCTTAACCTTGGGGCTGGAGCGGACGGTGCTGCCCAGGTAAACCTCGACGGAGTCAACACTTGAGAAGGAAATGGAAAATATGAGCCAGGATATCCAGGATTCGAGTGTGTGGGCAAAACTCACCCATCAGTGCAGTGAGCGGCGGTCAGAACCCACTCGTGGCCGATCAGAGAGCCACCGCACCAGGCCGAGGAGGAGCCAATCTTCAGGGATAGTCCCACCTGGTAGGGGAACTGGTCGGTGCGGGCATCCTCGCCGTGGGTGATGCGTCCCTCCTGGGAGGAGGCGGCGCGCAGGGCCGATCCCGAGGCGTAGGCCAAGGCCAAGGCGAAGACAATGAGAACTTTCATGGTGGAGCTACTTGTAAAAAGTATGGTTCCATCCAGCACATCCCGCTGCTTTTATACCCGTGCCGGACAGTCCGTTCCTATTGATTGACGTCCTTCTATCATTATCTGATCTCTCGTCCGCACCTGCTCGAGTGGCCAGCCCCCTCCTGCGCCGCTCCCTCTTCCATTTGTAACGTAACGCTCCTCCAATTCCGTGAGATATGAGAGTTGATCTGCTTCAAATTGTAGATACGGTGGCGACGTGACTCTACAGCTTTTTTTGGGGTTCTACCTTAAATAAGATAGTATAACGGGATAATAATCTGCAAAATATTGGGGATTTTTTTGGTCTGGGGGCTTGTATAATCCATTGACTATATTTTCATTAGACAAAGGGCAACAAAGAATTATGAGTACGCCAAATCTGTAGAACTTAATCTAATCTTTAATATTAAATAATATTCTGGAAATAAAAAGCAAAAGGCAGCAATCTATTATTTTCACTCAATGGCACTTTTTTTCACTCAATATTCTCCCTCAACGCTCAGAACAGCGCCTCAGCTTATCATCATTCTTTTGCTCTTTGTTCGCAAAGTCCAAAAATTTTGATGTTGTAAAAATATTGTTGCTCTATAAAAGTTTTGTTGTCGTTGTAGTCAAAAATCATGGCTTCAATTTGCATATTTTTAGTACAAATTCATCAACTTTCTGATTTTATGCACCAGGCGCACAGAACCAGCAGAAAGAGGATTTACTTTAGTGCAATTCAATATTTTCACTCAATGACGTCGTTTTCACTCGTTGTTCTCACTCAACGCTCAGAACAGCGCCTCAGCTTATCTTCTATTTTCTGCTCTTTGTTCGCAAAGTCCAAAAATGTTGTTGTTGTAAAAATATTGTTGCTGTACAAAAGTTTAGTTGTTGTTGTTGTAGTCAAAAATCATGGCTTCAATTTGCATATTTCCAGTACAAATTCATCAACTTTCTGATTTTATGGACCAGGCGCACAGAACCAGCAGAAGGAGGATTTACTTTGGTGCAATTCAATATTTTCACTCATGTTCCCACTCAATATTTCCACACATCATCTGTGGAATGAGTGCAACATCTCAGTGTATTTATTTAGTGGTGAAACTTTTTTATAATCTACTTGCTGCTGTCTTCTGTGCGCCTGGTATTTAAAATCGAGCAGATGAAGAATTTGTACTGGAAATGTCAAGAAAGAGATTCTCATATTCTCCTGCACAACAACAACAACATTTTTACAACAAAAAAACTGTTACAACAAAATAATTTGTCTTTAAATACATACATAAATGTTTAAATTTCTCCTCCCACACCCTCCCAACTCCCAACTCCCCAACTTAAAAATAAAACATAGGTAGTAAAATGCTCAACATTTAATATAATAACAGTGCCCAGCACTGTTGTTAGCTTAGTCCTCGCCGAGGAGGCTAAACTCTAGGGATACGCCACCCCGGTCACCTCGGCAATCCAGTCCAGGTAGGCGGTGACCCGTGTAAAGACCGAGGAGAAGCCCTTGGTGCAACCGGACTTCTTTCCATACGACGTGATGCCAATCAGCACATCGGAGTTCAGAGAGGAATCGTGATAAACCAGAGGTCCGCCGGAGTCGCCCGTGCAGGTGGAGCGACCGCCAGTGGTGTCCATGCAAATATTGGTGGACCTAATGTTGGCATAGGAATACCAACAGTCCTCATTGGACTCCACAAAGCGGACCACATAGCGAAGGTGATCGGAAATGGCAGTGGATTCTGTAAATAAATAAAAAGGAATTACTATAACACAATAAACCCTTGGTAAGCCGTGATTCTAACCATCATTCATGCGACCCCAGCCAGAGGCAGTGGCCGGGACGTAGTCGTAACTGGAATATCTAGAGGAGATTCCTGGCAATCGGATGGGTTTGATGGAATCCCCCAAGACAGCCACCTCGGGTAAACGTAGCACAGCAAGGTCATTCTCCAGGGAGGCATTGTTCCAGCCAGGATGCAAATGGATTTTAGGCTGACCCGATCGGATGAGCTGAAGGGGATCCAGTCGCTGCACTCCACCCAAGTAGTAGGTAATGGAAACAGCTCTGCCAGAAGTTGGAAGATATTAACTCAAACAAATTCTCAGATTTATAAGGAAGATTTACACCTACTTGTCCACACAATGGGCTGCCGTTAGGAGATATCGATCGGAGATCAAGCTGGCTCCGCACCAGCTGAACAGATCATTGGGTTCCTCGATACTCAGGCCCACTTGGTAGGGAAACTGATTGGCACTGGCCAGCTCACCGCCAGCAATTCTCCCATCGATTACATGGCCCAGATCCAGGCAGAAGACCGATTCTCCCTGAAGAGCGATCAGTAGAGCAAGTAAAAGCAATTTGATTTGCATGTTTTCCGGAGTTTACCAAGTCTGCCACTGACGTACTTCATCGGACTGATTGGGGATTTATGGGTGGTTAATCTAGTCGTACGAATTTGTTATAATGCCAGTGATTGTGGATTATCTTTCTCCGCTAATCAGAACGCCACTTGATTGCTAAAAGAATAATAATTATAACTACACAGGTCTTTGGTTTATTTTATTATGGGGCTTTTCGATAGGAACACACTTCAGCTAGAGGAGGAGGGCGGAGTGTTTCCGATTGCATAAACATCTTGGAAGTTTTTGCAAAATTATTATTTAAGAATAAAATAATGTAACAATATTTTGTTGTATTATGGGAATGCTTGAAGTTCTATTATTATCAGTGCTACCATAGCTCTTAGGTAAGATGTTCTTTTAAATTGAATACTAAACAATTGCGTCTAAATACTAATTATATAAAATATATTTATTATATTTACATATTTATACTTATATTCTTTTATATTTACTTAGTTCATAATATCAAAATTTTGAAATGTAACCATAAAGTATGCTACATTTCCATTTTTGACTGCCTTACCACTATCTCTATTAATTGCGCATTAAAATACAATGAAGAGATAATATTGTTATCAGCTTACTTACATATTAATACAAATTCTAATTTTATTCGTTTTTTATCTGTAAATGATAATAGAAATTTACTAAAATTTCTGTAATTAAACTTAATATAAGTTTGTATATAATTTTCCCAAGGTCACGAGCTTTTTGCAGTGACTCAATGAAAAAGTATTGTTGAATTATTATCTGCAAGTCTGTGGCCTTAATCCCTGCTCTATTACTGTTCTGAGGGTGCTCCATGTTTGCTTCAAGTACCAAGTGGAAGAGTTCAGCAGGTGCCTCTACTATGATAACACTGGCTTTCCTCTATATAAACCAGCAGACAAACCACATGGCTGGTTGATCTAAAATGCTGAAGCTCTTTGTATCCTGTGTCCTCCTATTGGTGTCCTGCTCGGCTGTGCCGCTCCAGAATGATCTTGAGCCACTGATCACCAACGGGGAGCTGGCAGAGGTGGGTCAGTTTCCCTACCAAGCGGGTCTGAACGTCTCCTTTGGCGGGAACTTGAGCACCTGGTGTGGCGGCACCCTGATCTCGCACTATTGGATAATCACAGCGGCGCACTGCATGGAAAGAGCGGAGTCTGTTACCGTTTACCTGGGAGCCATCAATATCCAGGATGAGAATGAGCCGGGCCAGCGGAGGATTGTGGTGGGCAAGGCGGGGATCATCGTCCACTCCAACTACACGGCCAGCACGGTGGCTAATGACATTTCCCTCATTCGGCTACCCATTTTTGTCGCTTTCACGGATCGCATTCGAGCTGCCTCTCTGCCACGTCGCCTTAACGGATCCTTTCCCACCTACGACTCCCTGCGGGCTTCCGCCTCCGGTTGGGGTAGAGATAGCGACGCCTCTGACACGGTCTCGCCCGTGCTGAGGTACGTGGAGATGCCCGTTATGCCGAATGCCGTGTGCCGGATGTATTGGAGCGGAGCGGTGTCCGAGAGGATGATCTGCATGAGCACCGCCAGTGGAAAGTCCACTTGTCACGGTGATTCCGGCGGTCCACTGGTTTACCGGGAGGGTAATGCCAGTTACCTGATTGGAGCCACCTCCTTTGGCACCACCATGGGCTGCCAGGTGGGATTTCCGGCCGTGTTCACGCGCATCAGCAGCTACTTGGAGTGGATCCTTAATTATGTTATTGGTTAAGTGGGAACATGGCCATCGCTTTTAGGATTAAGAAGACTTTAGGTGTAACCAGAATATACTTTAAATTACAAAGGAAATAAAATAAAACCCGTTGAACTTTATTTTTGGTTCTTTTTTCTTTGTATTTTCACAAAACCTAAATTTAAAAACCATTTTTTGTAACGGTTTTTAAAGATTTTAGGATTAGGAAACCCCTAAACCATAAAACGCTTTCAAAAGAATCCCCCATTAATCCCAAATAATAACACACTCTTGAATTTAATTTTTCCTGATTTTTTTTGTGATTTATTTTTTCTCATTTTTATTGATTTTTTGTTTAGAATTTTTTGCCTGGTTTTTGAAGATTTTTATTCGTGTCGCTCGCGTGGACGGCGTGTGCCAGTGTCGAGTGCGTCCATATTCGAATGCACAACCAAATAATCCCAATGGAACCCGACACCAGCCCGCCGACCAACCGAGCGGCGGGTTTTCCATTTGCTTTCTAATTATGTACAAAAAACTAAAGTTAGGGCGGGGAAAAGATTTGGGATTTGGGGGACACAAGAATAAGTATGTAAAAGGAAAATCTAAATCTTAGATGCTCCAGAAAGAAAAACGGGTTTTCCTCGGGGGTTTTATCAACTTAAAAGTAAATGGTTTAATCGGTGATTTGTGTGTGGGTTAAGGTGTGTGGTGTGTTTACGTGTATTTGGGGTGTGGTGTGTGGTGATAGTTTAGAGCTATATATGCTTGCAGCTTAATGCAGTAGTAAGAGAAATCGAATACGAATACGAATAGTTTTGAAAAACGCGCAACGTTCGCTGTAACCTTAGCCGAAAATTACATAAAATTTCATTTCATTATCATTTTCCTGCCTCGAATATAGATAGATATAGTTTCTATATGCCTAACTTTTGTTTTCTATAGTTTTCCTCATTTTCTAGCAGCATTTTTTAAATCGTTTTTAGCTTAGTTTTCGCTTGCATTTTGTTTTCGATAATTTGTAAACGTTTGTTTTGTTTTCTGATTTTCTCTCAGTGTTTTGCACAACAACTTTTGTTTTTATTCAAATTTTTTAGGTTTTTAAGAGTTTTTTTTCGCATAATTCGTTTTTTATTTAGTTTTGTTTTGTTTTGTTTGTTTGTGGTAATTGTGGTTTTGTTCTTAAGTCTACAATTATAAAATAAATTAAAAACAAATGAAAGCTACACGTCAACACGTTCCAGGCGATCTTGAAACATAATATCCTGCGCTGAAACAATTCAGATCTCTAGTTATCTTTTCATTGACCAAAATACATTACTGTATAATAATAATAATAATAATATGATAAATATTGCTAGGTGTTTGTGAGGAAACTAATTTGGAAATCTGTCGGTTGGTAGAAAAGGTACAAAAAATCAAGAGAGAGAGTGGTGAGTGTGAGAGGTAAAAGGAAAGAACTTTTCTAACTAAAGATACACAACTTCGTCTTCGTATCATCCTCCTGCTTCTTTACTTTCGCCTTAGCAACTAGGTTTTTGTTTTCTTTAATTTAAATTTAAATAATTTATCATGTAGTTGGTTTTTTTTTGGCGTCTTCAATTTAAAATCAAAGCGCTGGCTTTCGTTTCTCCTCCTTGAATTCTCCCCGTGCTTAGTCGTCGCTCCTTGGATATTCTGAAGTTCTCTCTTACTTTGTCTTGGCTTCTATTTCTTGGGTATACATATTTGCTAAGCGGAAGTCGGTACTATATATCTCTCAGTGTGTGTAGTTCCTCCTGTGGGTTACTCTTTTGTGTGTGTGGCTATGTACAGCATATTATTTTTTGTATTTGATTTGCTAACTTAAATGCTAAGACGGTTGTTCAGAAGAATGGTTCTGTGTCTCCCCGGAGTCGTGCCTCCGATTCGGATCGCTTACAAACTAGAGTCTGCTTTATGCATTGTGTGTATTGTGGTGTATGTACGGTGTATGTATGTATGTATGCTCTATGTATTTTAATTATAAATTAATTAATGCTGTACAATTTAAAGTTCTCGCTTGCTTGAGTTCTCTGCGTTCTCCATCCAGCTTTCACTTTCACTTCCGCCTCCCTTCTGGTTGCATTGCATCCTGCATCCTGCCCAAGTTACATACGTTCAAGGGGCTTAAACTAGCATCTAGCAAAGAGCTTCTTCCTCTATAAACATAGTTATCATAAAAAAAAGGGACTACTTCTTGTTGTAGGCGGAGGAGGAAGAGGACAGAGAGGGCGGTGCCAGGCCCATGGGAGGCAGCGCTGCGTTGCCGGGCGCCGCCAGCAGCATGGATGGGGGAACAGCACTGATTAGGGGAGCGCCCATTCCGCCAACGACCATTGAGGCTGCGGCGCCAGCACCGCCAAGAGGATTAAAGACACTACCGATGACGCCTCCTCCTCCAGATCCAGCTCCAGCTCCAGTTCCAGCTCCATTGTATTTCGCATAATCCTTGCTCTTCTTGCTCTCCTTGTCCCGATCGCGATCGCTGTGCTTCTTCTTGCTGCTGCCGCCGGAACTGCTGCCGCCCGAAGAGCTATAGCCTCCACCACCACCACCACTGCCGCCGCCATAGGGAGGCACCGACGAAGTCGCGGTGGCCGTGGCCGGTGGCAAGCCATAGCCTGGAGCTCCCGGCATACCGGAAGCCGCCGAGTAGTTGTTCGGCTCCACCTTGTTCTTGCTTATCTTGAGCTTCAGCGGCGCCGAGGCTCCCACTTGCAGGCTTCCGTTGGGATTCTTGATCATCACCATCTTCAGCGGTTCGTTGGCCACCGCCGAGCCGTCCTTGTTGGCGGCGCTGCCACTGGTGCTGCTGCTGCGTTCCTTCTGCTTGTCCTTCTTGTGCTTCTTGCGCTCCTCCTTCTCCGTTTTGTCCTTGGACTTGTCCTTCTCCTTGTGTTTATGCTTGTCCTTCTTCTTTTTCTTCTCCGACTTGCTGCTGCCGCTCTCCTCCTTGATCTCACCGCCGGCGGCCAGCTTGGTGACCATCTCCATCTCCATGGCTGGTGCCGCCGCGATGACAGTGGACAGGCTGGGCAGCGGGGTGATGATGCCCGGCTCCTTCTTGATTGGCGGTATTGGGGGTAGGGGCTCCAGAAGTTCGGCCGGCGGCTTGAGACCCGGCATGGTCAAGGGGTCCGGCTTGAGAAGCGAGGCGTTCGACGGACACAGGCTCTCCTTCAGCAGGCTGCGCACCAGATCCGGCGTCGTCTCAATCCCGTTGGACATGTTGAGAGGCGTGTGCTTCTCCTCGTAGCTCGAGTAAGCGGGCAGCCCGCTGCTGTTGTCCAGCTTGCGCAGCTTCTCGCGTGGCTGAGTGCCGGCGCTGTCCAACTCGTCCAGCTTGTTCAGTCCGTACTGGCTGCCGGATATCTCGTTGGCTCGCTTTAGGCTGCTGCCGCCATCGCCGCCGGTACTCGGGGTGCCGAGCAGATCACCGGGTCCGCCGTGTGGCAACATCTTCTTGTGGGGCGGCAGCATGGGCTTCGAGGAAACCGAGGCGGCAGAGGAACTACTGCTGCTGCTCCCAATGGGGATGGTCGAAGAACGATGCTTGTCCTTCTTGGTGGGCGTGAGGCGCTCCTTCTTGGGACTCTCCTTGTCGCGCGGATGATTGTTCAGCTTGTAGTCGTGGCCCTGAGGCGCAGGCGGAGGTGGCAGCAGGCCATTGAACGGCTGCGTCATCGGTTCCTTCTTGATGTCGGGCCACTCGGGGCTGAAGAGTGACATCTTGGACTGTGACGACGGCGGTGGCTGTGCCTCCGGCGGCATCTGCTGCTGCTGCTGAGGAGGAGGCACCACCTGCTGCTGTTGCTGCTGCTGCATGTGACCGTAGCCCTGGCTCTGGGAATAGGGTAGCTGCTGCTCAAAGGGCGGCATGCCGTGGACGGTGGAGCCGGATTTGCTGCTGCGGTGGCCGCTACCATAGCTAGCCTGGGGCTGGGCTCCATTGCTGCTGCCGCTGCTGCTGCCGGCGCCTGGATAGCCGCCTCGCGACATCAGCGGATTGGGAGGAGCACTATTGCTGTACGGCGGCGGTGCGTTCGGATACATCTTGCTGCTGCTTTGCGACTTGTCCTTGGAGGACATGCTCGATGAGGCCGACGATGAATTTGAGGCGGATGGATGATTGGGCGGCGGTAGCTGCTGCTGCTGCTGCTGCGGCGGCTGCTGAGGCTTGGAGGAGCCCGGCGGCATCTTGTGGCTGCCGTGCGGAGGCATGCCTCCCACGCCCACGGGCGGCATGCCGCGCGATGATTTGTGATAGTCCACCGGCAGAGAGGGGCGACCCGGCTGGCTCGATGACGACGATGAGGAGCTGCTCCTTTGACTTGAACTGCCGCTGCTGCTCGAGGAGCTGAGCCCGCCGCCGCTGCTGCTGCTTCGCTGGTGACTGGAGGGCAGGCGATTGCTGTAGCCCGGCTGCTTGGACTTGTGATCTGCAGAGAGGGGAAAACTCTTGTTACTTCTCAACTCCGAGAGGAAGGAAGCTGGACACTCACCTGGATGCTGGTCAGGCGGCATGCCGCCTTGGTAGTTTGGCAACTTGTGATTGGAGGATGACGAGGACGATGAGGAGGAGCCGTTGGCCGACCCGACACCCAACACCGAGGACGAGCGCTGGTGGATGCCATCCGATCGTCTCTGCTGTGGCACCATAGCCGGCGGCGGCAATAGCGAAGACGACGACGACGACTGATCGCGCTCCCGTTCCCGCTCCCTGTCCCTGTCGCGCTCCCGATCCCTGTCCCGCTCACGGCTGTCGCTGCCATTGACCAGCTCTGGCGGCGGCGTTATGTTCGAGTGATATCCCTTCATCATCTCACTCACCCGCCAGTCCTCCTTGGGCTTGTTGTCCTTGGAGGCCGTCCGATTGCTCGCTCCCTGGGCGATCGCCTTGATCGAGTTGAGTTTGGACTTGAGGCGCGCCGGACTCTTCTCGTAGATGGCAATGAACTCGTCCGTCAGCTGCTTGAGCAGATCCAGCGAGACGCTCTTGTCCACATAGTAGAACCAGTGCTTGCCCTCGGTCGATTGCGGTATCTCCCAGCGGGACCACTTGCAGGCGAGGTAAATGCAGAAGCAGGCCACCACCGTGGGGCGGTATTGCAGGCACATGGAGGTCAGATGCAGGCTGTGGTGTGGTGTGTGCCATGGTTATAAGATATAGTTTACAAAAAATAGAAAGCAGTTTTTCTTTTTTTTTTCTGTTTGTTTGTTGGGTGAGTGTGTGCAGGGTTCCCCAAAAAGGAGATCACTTTGGATCTGGCAAACAACAGAGATTATTGTAGGGACTTTCTTTATTTTAAAGGGGATTTCCTCCACCGAAAATTACAAATTTCAAGAGAAGATTACAGACCAACAATATATGAGAATTCCTTTCTTCGAATTACACATTATTCCGCGAAAATTTAGCAACTTTTCCGGCAAAATAATTAACGCGAAGGAATGCTACCTCGTTTCCCCAGCACTGCGGTTCTTTTGCTTTCCAGGAATTACAAGATTTCCTTGACATTTGGCGGATTTTCCCAGCACAAATCACAGTTTTATGGCCAGGGAAACAAGAGGATAATTAACGCGATAGACCAGGGAAAGGTATTCCTCTTTCTTTTTTAGGATGCTGGCCTGCTGTGACTCTGGCTCTAAGTCCTCTCGCATTTTATATTTTACCTGTTTTTAGATTTGCCAAGGCAGGTAGACGGACGACAGACTGTAGAGTGTGTCCTATTTTCTGGGCAGGATTCTCGACCCTACGCTTTACACCCGCACACAAACACACACACACGCAACACACCGCTTATACCAGAGCTCCAATTTGGAGCACCTCTCAAGCAAGTCTGGGAGGAGGAGGAGGTGGGAGGGATTACCATAGAGAGGGTAGCGCATACCTGTTCGAGGCCAAGAAGTACGAGGTCTGCGCCAGATCCTTGCATGCTAAAATATACCATAGTAATCAGTACTCAATCGCTCAACCGGCTACCATCCGACATGGCCTTGGGGCGGTTTCATGGGAGGACATTGCTTTAGAGCGGATTGGTATTGTGAGCCTACCTTTGACCAGCTGGCAGGTGCGCACCACATGCGTGTGCGGATGATCGATGGCCACATCGAAGCCGAGCGTCTGCAGCAGCACGTTCTCGTTGAAGACAAGCTCCTGGGCGAGATCTGCATAGTTCTGCTCGGTGGTCGGCGGCAGGCACTTGTTGGCGGCCCGAATCACATGCTCCAGCTTTCTCGGTTGCTCCTCCACCTTGGCGGCCAGAAAGAGGCTGGCGGAGGCCATCGAATTCCGGTGGAAGTGGGTGAAGGAGTGGAACGCATAGAATCGATGCATATACACGATGGCCGTGTTGATGCACAGCTGTGACACTTGCAGTCGCTGGCCCATCTCCTGGATTAGGTAGGCGGTCATCTGGCGGTACTGCAGCTCATCGTCGCCCTTGATTCCGCACCTTCGGCTGGGTGAATTGGCCAGCTGCTCGTTGCTAAAGTACCAGATCTTGTCCTTTTCAAACGGCAGGTTATTGTTGTTGTTGTTGTTATTGTTGGCCGGGGCTGGAGTGGAGGAACCACTACCGCCGCCGATGCTGGCCGAAGATGATGGCGCCGTGGCCGCTGCGGGCATTGGCGTGGCCATGAGACTCATGGTGCTGCTGCTTTAGCTGCTCCGTTCCCGTTCACATGCAAGCCTCCTTTACTGCGCCGCGGAATCCGCTGCTACCGCTGCTGCTGCTGCTGATTTTCAGCCGTAGGAACTGTACGAAGAGGAAGAGAGAGCCAGCAGCGCTCTTTCTTTGTCGGCCGTGCTGCGCGGTGCTTGGGTGCGCTGGTATGGGTGCTGGCTGCGGGCCGTTGGTTGTTGGTATTGGTGTGTGTATGTGTATGTGCTGCGACTGCTGGTTGCTGCAGTGGCGTGGGCGGCGACGGATCGGTTGTGGGGGGAGCGGGGATCAGTGCACCGCATCGGCTATGCCAGACTCGGGGAACGGGGGGAATGCACGCACATTCGGCGAGGTAGTCCACATTCACATCCACATCCACATTCACTCCTCGCTTGTTTTTTTCCGCCGCGCTGCTCGCTTCGCGTGTGTGTGAGTGCGTGGTGTGGTGAGGTTTTGCTTTCTGGAAATTGCGAAGCGACGGAGGAAACGGAACGCGACGAGCCGAGCACACTGACACTAACCAGCGACGGACGTTATGCAACTTGGCGTCAATTCATAGTTATTCGCATCGCTATTGCCGTCGCGTCGGCCACTTGCACCATTTGGAGTCGTTCACTGCGCGTTATTTTATCCACAAATGCATCGAAAAACGTGAAATGTGGACAATGACAAATACTTTGCAAGAAAAAATGTTTTTTATGTATTTGTAGACAGTGTGACCGTGGCCGATAGAACAGAGCTATCGATGGTAGCCGTAATCGATGTTTTGACAGCTGGCGATAGTGTCGATGTATCGCACGCTGTTGTCAGTGCGGTATTTTTTGCTTTCCAGTATTCGAATTTTATGCAATATTATCTACCAAACTTAATGAATTTCTTTTGTTGATAAACCAATTAATTAATTTTCACACATCAATGTACCAAAACCATTATAAACTGTACCAGGAATATACTAGGATACTAAAAATATACTAACACCACGAATCGTGGTAGGGCTGGAAAAATATACTAATATATCGATATTGTGCATCAACTGTTATATGAATTGTATACATCTGGCAGTACTAAAATCAACGGCGTCCATTAGCTGTTTAGTGTGGCCAGCGTTTGTATGCGGAAAATGCTACAAGAACACTGTACTTTTGCCGCATTATTCAAATTTGAACTAAATAAATACCCAAAAGTGATCCCATGTAAAATCAGCAATAAAAACACATTTTCGTTTATTGTTATTTATAAAACAGATAATATATATATATATTTTATAGTTTGTAGATTAAAATATACAAAATTTAGCTAAAAACCTTAAAACTCTTATGTTGTCATAACAGTAAATAATTATGCTAGCTGTGACTTTTGTTCTTGCTTCGTTTTTTGTCTTGTGATGCATTCTTATAAAAATTAATCTAATCCGTTCGCTTGCTCTATCCATAAAATTCACCTACGTACCATATCGTGCCATCGATCCAACGTTCATTCCCTTACTACAAATATGCATTATATATGTTATATATATTGTGGCTGGCTTTAGCTGATTTCTCATCGACAGACAGTTCAAAAGCTGTCTGTTAAATGTACAAAGATCGAACAAAAAGTCAAAAAACAAATGTGAAAAGTTCTTAACTTAGGGTTAGTCATAATATTCGTAATTAATAATAATCCATTCAACGTATTTATCTAAACCAATCCGTGTACGACTTACACTCCGTTGCAATACTATAATTATACACATATGGAAATAATCGCACATTCAATTTAAAAGCTATATAGTTCGGTTCGTTTATCTTTTTTTTTGAGTTACCAATAGAGTGTTTTGTCGGTTGTACTTAGCCTAGTATAGAAATCCTGCCCGTTGGCATCGATATTCCTTCGTATTTAATTTAGTTGGTCTTATCCAGCATTCGGGGGTTATCCAATTTAACAAATAATTGGTGTGTAAGTATAAATATATTTTTAAAATACGTTGCTTACGTTTTTAACCAAGTGGAAACATGAGGTCCAGAAGTTGTTTATATACAGTTTATCGTCGTGCTACTCATTTAATATATAAATATTTGGGGGTTCAAGTGAGAAAGTCTTTTTGAGAATTTCCGGAAATTAAAACGAGTCTCGATTTAAAGCTGCCTTCTGTGGGAGGTATGGCTCAGATTTCGTTGTACTCGAGTCGTAATCTTTTGCAAATATATTGTTCGTTTCTTCTTCTGCCTATGCTTGCTTTGTGGGTGCAACTTATCTCCTAGAGCATCCTTATAACATTGGAATATGCATTCTCTAATAACTAATAACCGATTTACGTCTAGATAATGGTATATTGACATACAATATAAATATCCATGATCCGATGTGGGGGAAACCTCATAAACTGAGACCTCGCGATGTGTGGCTGTGAGTGTCGTGTTGTGTGTCACTTAGAACTACAAAATACACCGATCCGACGACTTTATCTAAAATATGTGCTCTGCTCTCGTGAGACGCGATTATATAAATATTGGTATTATCCTATATAGACTTTGAATATGCTATAACTTATGTACTTGTCATGGGAGGTATATCTAGATTCCAAATTTGTAGCGGGTTCCATATATTTGTATCATATCTTTTGCTTACGAACTAGTTTCGGTTTCGTTTCGTTTCTGTTGGGGGTTCTTTTTTTGTGGCGATGAATAAAACGCATGCACAAATTGAAATAATAATTTTATTTAAAAAATAAAAAATAATCATAAAAAATTGTTTACAATGAACAGAGAGTTGAACTCAAGACTCATTTTGTTTATTTTTGCATATATATCATATCAACCAATCAATCATCATAAACAAAATGATATATTGTAGATTTCATCTTCACGTACACATACATAATAATAATAATAATAATAGATAAAGGTACTTAGAGAACGCAACTATTAAAGAAGTAGATTTAAGAACTAGGAGTTGGTTTTATTCTCTTTTTTTCCTATTCAAGGGCTTCTTCCTTTCAAGAGATTGCACGTTTGGGCAGTGTTTGGAAATTGTTGTCGGTATATATTGCATTGAGGATTGCGGTGAATCTGAATCTATATCTCTGGTTCTGTTCTGTTCTGTTCGGTTCTGTTCAAGGTTTTATGTTTCTGTTTCGATCTGTGGCAGTGTGACGTTAACAAAAAATACATTGGTTGGTCTTTAAATAAAGATAAACTTCAGATCGAGAAAGTTGAGTTAAGAGTGTGAGGTTTTGGTGTTCTAAGACTGCTCAAGGAGTGTGTTGGTTCGGGTTGGTATCCTGTGAGTTGTTTTGTAAATATACAAGACTTACGAAATAATAATTACAAAGAAAGTTTAGACCACCAGGTTGCCTGGGTTGTTACCTCCAGTTGTAGGATGTGTGTGTGTATGTTTGGGCGACAGTTAAGGGGTTTAGCTGGAGAGAAACACTTAAATAAATAACCTATTCGTAATCGTAAAATTAACTATAAAACTATGAAATAATAAATTTCCATCTCTTTCCATCTTTTTTTTTTTATAAAATAAGCAACAAAAACAATTGGCCCAATCAGAGACACCACTGCCGGATCGTTCAGATCTGCCAGGCTATATAGCCTTTGGGCAGCGGGTAAGCTTGGGGGCAGTTTGAAAAGATATTACGCTAGGCATATACAGATACTCAATGTACACTTTAGGTTTAGATTTAGATTTAAATTTAGATTTAAATTTAGATTTAGCTTTAGATCTTCGGATAGAGATAGAGAATTTCTTGTAGCTCATTTTTACATATTACACACGTTTATCGAATATCAATATGAATCAATCCATAGCAATAGCAATAGCAATAGCAATATAGCAATAATAATAATAATAATATTAATAATCGTAATAATATTAATAATAATAACCAATAATAACAATATTCATTAATTAAACGTACCGTTACAGTTTAGAGTTTACAGTTTTACAGTTTAAACTTTAAAGTTTACAGTTAAAATTACAGTTACAAGTACAACACTAACGCCAAATGAATAGATCATCATCATTGTTTTTCAGGGTGTATGTATAGGGTACAGGACACGGGGTGTGGATACACATAGGTATATATATATATATATGCATATATTGGGACTATCAGCTAAAAGTGTGTGTGTGTGTAACTTAACGCATGTACAAAGAAATCATCGTTATCGCCGATCAAGTTATCATTATACCCCGCCCTCGCGTGGCTGTGGAAGCCACTATTGCCGCTAGCCGGTTGCTTTGACCAATCCCTAACCCAGATTTTGCCCCCCCGGAGAACCACTATTCCATTTCTTGATCCTTCACCCATTGATCCTTTATATTTACAGGCCTCCCCCTCAGACTCCGTTGCAGTCTATCTCCACGATATCCTTGGGCACATCCACGAACTGATAGACCAGCCGCTGGCCGTCCACCTTGGCCAGGATGCCGCGCTGGTAGTAGTACCTCAGCGCCCTGCCCATCGTCTCGTAGTTCATGTCCGGCTTGTTCTTGTGCATTCCCCACAGCCGCGATACCGCCTTGGAGTCCACCAGCTTGAAGACACCCTTCTCCCGGTTCGTCCACTTGATGAAGCGCGGACAGTACTCGCGATCCTGCAGCAGCTTCAGCAGGAACTCCCACAGATAGGTGGTGGAGCCCTCCCGGCTGCGTCGCTTCACGCCCATCTCCAGCTTGGGCTTGCGCGGCTTCTTCGCCTTCCGCTGCTGGAAACCGCCCAGCTCCAGCATGTAGGAGAGATCGTAGCTGACGCTGGACGTCGCCGGTTGGATCACCGAGGATGAGGACGAGGAGGCGTTGGCCGCTGCCGCCGCCGCCGCACTGGCGCTCAGCATTGCCGCCGCTGCCACGGCGCTGCTGCTGCTGCTGACCACGGAGGCCGCAGCAGCCGCGGCAGCCGCTGCAGCGATTGTGGAATGCGGATGCGAATGCGGATGTGGATGCGAGTGCGGATGTGAGTGCGGATGCGCACCGTTCAGCTGCGAGTGCGGGTGCTGCTGCTGCTGTTGCGCCTGTTGTTGATGCGCCTGTTGCTGCTGCTGCTGTTGCTGTTGCAGTTGCTGGTGCAGCGCCTGCTGCTGCTGGTGCGACAGTTGCTGGTGGCTCAGCTGTTGCTGCTGCTGCTGGGCCTGTTGCTGCTGCTGCGACTGTTGCTGCTGCTGGTGTAGGGAATGATAGCCGTTGAGGGCGGCACCGCGCTGCGAGGCCGCCGCCGCTGCTGCCGTTGGTGAGGTGAAGTAGGACGTGGGCAGGTAGCCAGGAGTCTGGGGATTGCCCCCCGATCCCGGCTGGCCGCCACCGCTGCCGGCGCCACTGCTGCCATAGTAATTATCGGGCACTGAAAAGAATATGTATGGATTTAGTACTTGAAAACAACCTTAGAGATATAAACTTATTTAAATAAATCTTCTATTAAAATAATTAAATATTTAATAGGTTAAATATCACTTTTTTCCTTAGTCCACAAAAAACTACTTCCTTGGCCCCCTTTTAATCAAATTGCAGCCAAAGTTAAGTGGGTTATCCTATGGATGCTTTAATCCCTAACTAAAAGCAATAATTTTCATATTTTTATAAATATTTTAAACAAAAACTAAATCATTTATTGGCTTTTATTACATTGTGTATTTGAAACTAAATTCCATCCTAAGATTTTTATAATATTCCGCCAAGAAGTAGGCAACGACTTTCGTCGTAATTTACTAAGAAACTTATTTTCTCTAATACTTGCAGGGAAAAGTGTTTTATTTTGTATTTCTTAGTAACATTTTAATTAGAAAATATATTTAAAAATATATAAGTTAAATTTCTTACAAAATATTTGAAATTAAGTTTTAACATTACATGTAGTACCTAACATTTTTCTTAACGTTTTGGTTATTTAAATAATTTTATCTCAATCAAAATATATTTGAATGCCAATTTTAAAAATGTTGCTATATTTCTCCTTAAATTTTAAGAATATCTCCCGAACTAAATATTGTATCTGCTTGAATCCCGATCTGTCCCATGGTAGCGATCGCTCGCGACTATTTCACACCGTCTCTACCTATGTATGTAGTGTAGTGGCACAGGTATAATTTTGTATGCTATTTAGTAAGTTTATTTTTTTTTACATCCGGCGTTGCTGTTATAGTTGTTGCTGTTGCCTGACGTTGCCCAATTCCACGGGCTCAGCCAGTTCGAGTATCTCACTAGAGTGCGTGGGGGGAGGGGGGTCAGTCTCCAACTGAATAAAAACAAAAGTGAGCAGCACTCTCTCACAAACACACATGCACGCAT
>VNJT01013406.1:0-12492 GCA_008042655.1 Drosophila burlai
GCGGAAAAATTGAGCAAACTTTGGATTTTTTTTAAATATGTAGCAGTAATTTTATTACAAAAATGTTAATATATATTGATTGTACATCTTTTGAAGAAAAAAGGAAGCTATAGTTCTTGAAAAAATATAAATAAATAACGGAGTTATGGCGATTCTACCAAAACCATTTTTTTTTTTAGAGAGTCGCGGTGACTACGATTGAAGGTCAGGAGGTCAACAAAAATCAAAAAACAGAAAAAATTTCATTAGTATAAAGTTGTATCTTGTTCGTGAACGATTCCTTTTTGGAATATCTCGTTTTTTCTGTAAACAGTAACGATTTAAAAAAAAAAATGCCTTTTTTTCTCTAAAAATTGTATAAAAAAATTCTGATCTGAAAAACAAAAATTTTTTCTTGAAAACTGAATCGTTCACGAACTGCGCACATTCATTACGAACAATTTAAAAAAAAATTAAGCAGATCGATCAAATGGTTCTTGCGGAATCGTAGTCACCACAAAGGCACTTTTGTAAAAAAACGATTTCGAGATAATCGCATTTAAAGTTCGAGGTTGAGTGTGTTTTGTGTGACAACCGCGGCACAAAAAACTTTTTTCCTATGGAACTATTGTTCGGATCTTTATGAAAATTTGGGAAAATGTTCTTTATGAATTGTACTTTAGGATTCAGCAAAAAAAAATTTTCGATTTTTTGAAAAAAAAAAGGTATATAACCCCTTAAAGTGAGAGATCTAACTTCGCTCTCCTGATTTTGGGAATGATATATTGCCAATTTCAAGTTATTTCGTCTCAGCTGCGCTCTCAGAAAGTTGTACATATTTTTTTAATCATTACAGCGGAAAAGATCAACTATTTTAAGTTTCTTTTCGGTAGCTTTGTGAGAGAGGCAAATGATCAATGCTGTTGAGTCCATTTTAGAATTCTAATTAATAATCTTGCTAAGTTTTAAGTAAGGGAGTCTTTTCTCCTAAACTTGGATTTATTTTTCTTTCTTAAGAAATAGTGTGAAAGGTAATCTTACTTTTTTACTTCATTCTTAATAAACATTTTCTTAAATTAAACAATACTTGGCTTACAGCTAAATTATCTTAGATAAATGAAAGTAAATGCGTGAGAAAAAAGAGAGTAAACTTATGAACTTTGAAGCTACAATGTCACTTCTCAAGCAAAATAAAGCCGTGCTAAATTCGAGCTGCCCTTTATAGGGTCACTAAAAGGGATATAAAACTGAAATCCACCGCCAACATTTCAATTAATTTAAAACGCTCTCGCAATTAAAGGACGCCCTATCATCGGTGAATGAAAGCTCAGCCGGGGGGACAGCAAACCGCCTGGCTCTTTCAATGGCCAGTCGCAGCCACCTGTGCAGGTGGTGGGCGGCGCATCCGCGGCCTGTAATGCCGAGCATATGGCGGGTCGCATGCGCCGAACAAGCAGCAGTCAAAGCTGACATTTGAGGCGGCAATTGAGAGACCCGATTTAAATTACAATTAATTTTTAATTAGCCTTAAATTTACATTTACAAAGACGCTTGGCAGCTGCATGAATCAATTAGCGTGCACGCCTTTCTGGCGCGCGGTCAAGGAGAACAAGAAATAGAACTGAAATTAAATGGGAACAAAACCAACATACTTAACACAAATCCACGCTCTCATCACATGCGGGGAAGCTGCAAGTCCTAGCCGTGTCACCTTTCATTTCCGGCTGCCGAAGAGTTTGCCACGAGCTGGAGGAGGGATCTAGATGACAAACTCTCTAAGAATAAACTTCGGTCAAAACTCACCGTGCGACGTGGCCGGAGACAAGGCGTGGGAGCTGGCATGCCGCTTGATGCGCGGTGTATCGGCCAGCGCAGATCCGGAAGCGGAGGAGGCACTTGTACAGGTAGCCGGCCCATTGCCGGCCATCACATTTGTTAGTGTGGAGATTCCGCTGGGCGTATCCCCCGTTGTGGGCATCGACTTGTAGCGCTGCAGCGAGTTGCGCGGCTTCTTGGGCGGCATGGCGGCCTGCTGCAAGGCCTCCTCCAGGGCACTCAGCCAGTCCTCGCTCTCGCTCTCGTCCTCCAGAAACTTCATGTAGAACGATGGCCGCTTGGCCTTGTGGTGACTGGTCGGTGTGGTGCCCACTGGCTTCGGTTCTTCCTGCGCCTTCAGCTTGGACTCTAGTTGCTGCGAGGCCTCAAGCAGGAACATATCCGTCTCGGAGTCGTTGAGGAAGTCCGCCATGGGATCAGCTGCACAAAGTTCCGGCGCAGGCGCTACGGGCTCAGGTGAAGGCCTCTTGCTGGCCGATCTGGTGCGGGCAGCCACAGGAGCAGACACTTTTGGGGTTTCCATCGGCTCGGGCACCTCCTCCGACACCACCACCTGGTCCAGCTGGCGGTGCAGCTTGTCACAGCGCTCTTTGAGCAGATCCCGGGCCCGCATCTGTTGCGCCCGCCACTGGCTGTTGTCCAGCTGGCTGCGTCGGTCCTCGCCCTTGAATGTGATCTGGCGTCGACGATCCCGCACACTCAGCTCCGCCGAGTCGAAGCCGCTGTCCGTGGTGCGGTTGCTGCTGCGGTTCCAGCGCCAGCCCACCTCGGGGCTCTCGATGGCCAGCGTCTGCGAGAAGAGGCAGTGCGGCGACAAACTGACGTCCAGGCGCGGCGAGAAGTCCACGCTGTCGTCAAGGTTGGGCTGCCGCTTGTGCGGTGGCGTGCTCTCCACATCGTCTGAAATGCTGATCACAGAAGAGGGAGAACCGGGTGTCTCCGAGGAGCAGACAACGTCCTGTCCGCTTCCGCTTCCTGGGCGCCCGCGGCTCTGGGGCGAGGCTGGAGGGAAACTCGTGATTACTGGGCATGCCTGGGCATCTGGGGCCAACACTTACCACTGTGACGCTTCTGCAGCAGGCGAGTGCTGAGCGTCAGCGAACGCCGTTTGGTAATTCCATCCATTTAATTACATTTATTTTTCTTTACATTTATTTGGATTGTTGACAAGGCTGCCAATTCCGCTTTTTTCCCGTCAAATCGGGTAGTTTTTGAATGCCGACCGCGGGAAAAAATTTAAAAGTATGGCTGCACTGTCTTGTGCTCGAACGTGTTGTGTGGTTGCCTCAAAATCGGTCGAACGTGTTGCGGCGTCCAACGTTTGCTATTTTCAGCTTTATTTTGAGTATTTGTAGCTGTTTTATTTCTTATTTCGAGTCAAAAACAGCTTTTTTTCTCGCAAAGAGAATGAGTTTGAGGTTCGATGGGTCAAACTCGAACAAATCTATCGAATAGGGTTGTTGATATTAATAAAATCAATATATCGATATTTTTCTAAATAGAAAAATATCGATACCTCGCGACCGCAAAGTCTGGCAGCGCTGGTCGCTGGGTTGTCAGGTCGTGAGCGATCAGTGTTACCAGCTCTATCTTGAAATCAGGTCTCTGGTCTCACTGGTCGTATGTGGTGATGTGTAAAAACCAAAATTTTGAATACAATTCACATAAACGATAAGCCACCCAATTGGAGCCCCCGACAACCAGCGGAGCAGCATGAACTACAATCCGAACGCGGGTATGCGGAACCGTAAGTGGGAGAACTGTAAGGATCAAGCTACGCAAGCAAGTATACTGCCAGTCGAGCACTCCGCCGCCACTCTGGATGCGACTCCTCTGATCGCACACCCGCCGGCCGGAACGGATTGGCCGGAGTGCGTCCGCAGCTGGCGTCGTTCACGTTTCCTCCTGTTGCGTTCCGTTACCGTTCCCGTGCCTGCCGTTTTGTGCCTACTTACCCTTCCTCCTTTCTGTGCCCGCCCAGCGTGTTTCTGTTCTGTGCTGCGTGTGTAGCTTGATTTTCCTGTGTTCCCCCGCTTGGCCCCCTTTCCACCTGTTCCGCCACTAACCGCCAGTTGCTCTCACCCAAAATAGCACAAGCTGCCGGTCGCCCGCGACCCACCAAGCGTGTCAGCGACATGAATGCCATGGGTCCCTCGGCTCCCATGATGGGCGGCGGCGGTGCCCCGTTCATGGCTCCGCCCCCCAACCCTACAATGCTCGATCCCAATGCGATGTACGGAGCACCGGCTCCGGCGCCGGCCACCAGCTATGGCTTCAACCTGAATCCCGCCCAGCAGCCGCAGCAGACACCGCAGCTGCAGCAGCAGCCACAGCAGCCGGGCTTCGGATACGCGCCTCCGCCCACACAGCAAGCGGGGCCGCCGGCTCAACCCGGCTACGGAATGGGCGCTCCTCAGCCGGGTGCCGGTCCCCTGCCCGCTGGCCAGTACCCACAGTTTGCCATGTTCCAGCAGCCCATCGTGCAGGACATGGCCATGCAGTACGGCCAGCGGTTAGCGGACCAGGGTAAACAGCTGGTGGAGAACCAGTTCGAAAAGTGGGTGCCGGTGGCCAAGCTGAAGTACTACTTCGCCGTGGACAACGCCTACGTGGGCCGTAAGCTGCGGCTGCTCTTCTTCCCCTACATCCACAAGGTGGGTCCTTGAAATTGCAAATCAAGAGGAATACTGACCAAATCCTGAAACTCCCCGCAGGACTGGTCCTTGCGGTATGATCAAGAGCACCCGGTTCAGCCGCGCTATGATGTCAATGCTCCGGATCTCTATCTGCCCACCATGGGCTTCATCACGTACGTGATCGTAGCCGGCCTTCTGCTGGGCATGCAGCAGCGCTTCTCGCCCGAACAGTTGGGCATCCAGGCGTCCAGCGCCATGGCCTATAGCATTTTCGAGCTGGTCATCTACTCCATTGCCCTTTACGTGATGAATGTGAAGACGAGTCTCAAGACGCTGGATCTGCTGGCCTTTACGGGCTACAAGTACGTGTGCATCGTCTTCTGCCTGATGGTCAGCACCCTGTTTTTTAAGTCTGGATACTATATAGCGCTGGCCTACACCAGCTTCTCTTTTGGCTTTTTCTTGGTGAGCGAAAGCTAGGATTAAACTCGGACCTCTACTGGAATTTCCATTTTTATTTTCAGCTGCGAACACTGCGGACGAAGCTGATCCAGGACAACTCTCCGACCGCGCCCAGCGGAGCCATTAACTACGATCCCTACGGGAACCCCCAGCAGCTCGACTACAGCGGCGGGAAGAAGCGCAAGCTCTACTTCCTGTTCATGGTGGTGGTGGGGCAGGCACTGTTTGCCTTTTTGCTCTCCAAGCACTTGTATTTGACGAAGGCAGAGGTGCTGGAAGTGCCCAAGACCTTCTAAACCCTAGGATTGGTTAAGGTTAACGCCTTGAATTATTAGGGGCCAGGATCCACTCGAAGGCGGCCCATTTCCAGCTTGTAAAATCCTCGTCGTAGTTGGAGAGATTCGCTGCAAGAGGAACCTATTTTTGTTAGTAACGAACACACATTTTATAAATAAAATCAGCTATGAAAGCAAAAGCAAGCCAGCCTCTCCTCTCACTGACATTTCATTTCACTCGGAAGTTACATTTTTTATATAATTTTATTGAAAGTTTAGTCTCTTTTTACGGTAACGTGTTCTTGGTTGGTTGTTTGCTTGCTCGGCTCTTTGTTAACTTATTGGCTAACTCTGCAAATGGCCGCTAGTCTCTTTTTGTTTGTAATAAAATATATGAGTGAGTTGGGGCTGTCAAAGCATCGGGGTAGTCGCACCATCGAAAATAACGCGAACCTATTCTACTTTTGAAAATAAAAAGATATGCATCAAAAAATAAAATAGCTTTCAACTAATGGGTTCTCCCCTTTTTTTCTGAATTTCTTTTTATAAATTAAAATTTATTATAAATAATCAAATTCCAGTCTTTGTATTTCACTTTTTTTAATTCCGTATTTCCAGAGTCGGTTGTCTTCCCGCCTAACAATCTAATAATAATAATGAAAAATACAAAAACATGAAAGAAATGATTGTAAACAAGAATACACCATAAAATATTCATAGCGATGCCACCCTCGAGGGTTTGACAGCTCTAGTGGGAGTGTCTGCCTGTGTATGAAATGTTTGTTGGGGAGTTTTCGGGTTTCAGATCTCGACATCCTGGCTTCCGTTTCCTGTCTGCTTTTAGTCTAATTTGTTCGGTCGCATCGAAAAATAAAAGGCATACGGATCCGTAGTAATATGATAATGATAACAGCGCCTAGTTTAGGTTAGTTTCGTGAGTTTACATAGTTTAGATTTAGATAGTTCGTCGTTGGTTAGTTGGGGGGCCTCAACTGCAACTCAGTACATGGCATAGTGTGAAAATCGCTAGCTTAGCTCCTCAGATCGATCGTTTGATTCTGCTTTTTATTTATTATTTCGTTTTCGTATTTTAGTTAGCTAATGCCGAGGCCTCGGCTCCTTCGTTCTTTTGCTTTATTTTTATTATTATTGTGTAGTGTAGGCTAGCACTTAGTAAATAGTTATAAACATGCTTTGCTTTGTTTTCAACAAATTCCACGTACTAAAAAAATAATACATTTACAACTAATAATTTAGAGTTAAACATATACGTTTTGTTCTGTTGCCTGATGCTGCGTATAGATATCGTAGTTATGTTGTACATAGCTATATTGTATATATATTCATATATATATTAGGGGTGTGTCTGTGTGTGTTTGTGGTTCATAAACTCATTTAGGCTACATTTGGAATACAAAATACGCAACATAAAAAACCTTTAAAACTCTTGCTCCTATCAATAAATTATCGAAAATCAATCGCCTAGTTTTAACCTAGATCACCGACTGCTTCTGCGGCTGCTCCCGCTGCTGCTTGACAAGATTACGCTGATAGTTGACCAAGTCCACTTTATTGAACTAAATTACCGTACCGCCGGGCGCCGCCGTCTGACCAGGAGACAAGTGCTGTGTGGCGTGCTGGAAAATGTGAAAGCCAGACTTTGTAATGCGATTTTCATTTAGATCTTTGTCCTGAGCAATAAACTTACCGTGGCATGACCCGGCCGCGCCCAGGTGTAGATAAACCCGTCCTGACACGCCGTCAAAAAGCAGTCCTCGCGAAATATCAACGCCGTCAGCCTTTCGTGGGCTATCTTCTTGCACACCAGCGGCTCCAACAGCGGGCACTCGTCGAAGCGCGGACAGGCGGGCGTTCCGATAAGCTGCATGGGATCGAAGCTACTCACGCCCGATCCCGCACCCGCTCCCGCTCCCGATCCAGACGACTGGGCGGCCGCGGCCAGCGAGGAGTGGTGCGACGAACGGCTGAGCTTCAGCGAACCAAAGCTGTGCGCCGTCGAGCTATTTCCGATGGCCGCGGTCGCCCCCGATTCCAGAATGGAGGAACTGCTGTTATTGCTCTGGCTGTGGTTGCTGTTGTGGTTGCTGTGGTTATGCTGATTGTAACTCTTCAGCATGCTCATGGCCTTGCGGTGCTGGCGGTGCGCCGTCGAGTGGCTGCCGCCCTCGTAACCGGCGGCGGCGGCTTTCTTATCCGAGCTGCTCAGGAAACTGAAGTTGGACAACCGCTGCGTGAAGCTGTTGAAGGCGCTGAAGCCGCTTCCCGAGCCGGAGGACTTGGTCGAGCTGTTGGAAGTCTTGCTGTTGTAGCCCGAGGTGGCCTGAGAGGTGCGCTGGGCAGCAGTACCGCTCCCGCTTCCATCTATGCTATCCGACTTGGTGGCGCTGATGCAGTTGGGGAATTTGATTGAGTTCCCCGTTCCATGATGGCGACTATTTAGCTTCGTTGACGAGGAGGCCGCTCCCGGCACAGCCGCTCCTGCAGTTGAGGACATTGAAGCCGGGGTGGCCGCTTCCGTGTCACAGTCGTCGGGGGAGGATTGCGAGGACATCGTGCAGTTGGCGGTGGAGAACTTGCTGGAGCTGCTATTGCTGTGTTCGCCACCGGCACCGTTCACTCCTCCACCTCCACCTCCGGCCACTCCACCCGCCGTTTCTCTTGTGGGACTGCAGCTGCCGGAATCCGCCTGCTGACTACTTGGCTGGCCCATGGCAACTGGTCGGATTACCTTGACGCCGTCCGCGTCTGCTTCCGCTTCCGCTCCATCGAGACCGCCGACCCCGTTGAGGTAGCCCCGATCGCTGCTCACGTGCTGCCTCAGCGCCAGCGGATGACGCAGCACATCCTCCGTGATGTCCCACAAGCAGATCTGCGTGTCCTGGCTGACGGAGCCAAGTCTATAGCTGATGGCCAGCTTATCCGCCGACGAGGCATCCGAGCGAAAGGAGGCGGAATGCGGTCGATTCCGAGCAGCGTGCACGGGCGTCGAGTTCCGGTCGAAGCCATCGAAGCCACCGTTGGCCGTTGAGTCACCGGAGAAGCGAGCCTCCCGCGAGTTGGAATACTCGTTCATTTGATTCTCATCGTCGCTAAAGTCGCCGCCGTCCCAATTTGTGTAGGAGGTGGTATACGGGTCGAAGGCCACCACCGAGATCCAGGAGCGGTGGCCCTGTCCGCGGGCCACAACACGTCGATCCTGCAGCGACCACACGGTGACCAGGTCATCCTCGCCGCCCACCACAATGTACTTGCCATCGGGCGACCAACAGACGCACAAGAAACCGCCAAAGTACGACCGCGCAATGCCGAGCAGCTCCATGGTGTCGTAGTGAAAGACGCGCAGGAAACCGTCCTGGGAGACCACGGCCAGGTGGGAGCCGCAGGGCGAGAAGCAGAACTCGTTAACGCAGCAGTTGTCGGTGCTGAAGACCCACTTGTAGAGCGGATTCCTCGTGGATTTGGCCTTGCAGGTGAGTATCGTGTAGCCGTCGCCCAGCTTAAAGGGCTGGTAGCTGGGAGCCGTGGCGGCGCAGGGAAGCTCCTCGTTGTACAGGTACAGGTGACCTGAGGCGTGGGCGGCGAGGAACAGGTGTGGCGAGTTGGGCAGCCACTTCAGGCAGGTCACTTTGGTCTTGTCGATCAGGCGCTACCGACAAACTCCATGTTATTATTTTCCAATTGGTGACCTTTAATAAGGTACACTCACCTCCTCGTTGAAGAGCTTCCTCACCTCCCGGGGTCCGACCTGCGGGGAGACCAACTGGATCTGCCCCGTGGTGAAGCCCACCAGAAGGGGCGCGCCCGTGGGGGTGGCTGCGCTCGCATTGAAATCGTGACAGCTGGGATTGGTGCCCTTGTAGAACTTCTTGTCGATCGGCTTGCTCATCTCCGTGCCCTGGAAAAAAGAGAGTCGACAAGCGTCAATATCATCTGGTTCGGTTTATCTGGGTCTTGCTCCGTGTCTTGCACAATATATTTGTTCTAATTCCAAGTGGGAGGAAGTCAAGTTCAGATAAGACTACTCAAGAGCAAGTTACGTAGAGGAAAAGTCATGTATAGTTCTTGGAAAAATACCTCGCTCAACAGTTGATGCTGATCAAGAAAATATACATGATTTATAGGGTAGGAAATAACTCCCTTTCTGCGTTGCAATCTTCTGACAAATACCCAGCAAGGGTATAAATATCGTAAACTTTTTTCCTATGAGGAAGTCAAGACCAAATAAATCTCTCGTGGAGTATTTAAATATGAAATGTAGACGCAGGAGAGAACTTGCTCAGAAAGATAGATAGATTCAAGTTTTTAAATAAATCCAAAAGCAGCGAGAGCGAAAGTGGAAACTGGAATAAGTCATTCATTCTTTTCAAATGAAATAAACTCGGAAATTAACACATTCTGGAAATGTGGAAGCGGCATGGAAATTAGCGGCTTGTTGGCGGAATCAGGTGGGAAATGCACTAGGCCAGAGCTCCGTGCCAAGTTTACGCGGATAACGATGGCAACACAGAAGCCAGCTAAAATAAATACAAAAAGAGAATTGCAAGCTGTTGCTCGAGAGGAATGCCAAAGAATTAGAAACAGCTGCTGACGAGGCGATGAGCAATCCCAATTGAGGGAAGAGTCGAATGGCGAATGCTCTAACAGTCTTCTGTTGAGAGATTTTGGCAGCGTCACCTGCCTTGCTCTGGCCTTAATTGGTCACGTTTTGTCTGAGATTAAAGCATCCTCCAGCTGATTACGCAAGGTGCGAACCGAACGCCAGAGTAATCTGGCGGCCGAGTTGCCTTCGGGCGCAATAAACATTCATAAAAAACGGCAAACAAGCGAATTGATCATCATGCGCTCGAAGTGGACCAAATTAAGCCCGCTGGGGGGCACTGAATGCAAATGGGAAGGTAGGTATCCAAGCGAGTGCCAATTGGCTAGTGCAATCCGCCTGGAATGCAATTTCAGGGCCGCTTATCTCGGCCCCTCTATCTCTCGCTGGATGATAAGCCCGCCGATGCTCAACCCTCTCCTCCAACGATTCTATTCTATCTCAACCGTGTCCACGTCATGTTCTACAGTTACAGATGCATAGGCAACTCTTCTTACCTTCTTGGCTCCGCGAAAGGAGTAGACGTAGAGATCTCGCCCAAAGTTGAAGCAGATCCGATCCCCTCCTATCACCTGGTTGGTTGCCACTCCATTCTGATCGAGAACGCCGCCGTTCATCATCGTGTGCATGGAGATGCCACCGCCCAACCGGGCGTCCACTGTGCTGTTGCCAGCATTGGTATTGTTGGTGTGGTTGTAGCTGCTATCCCCGCCGGCGCCGCCATTCGTTATTGATGGGGTTGCTACACCACCTCCGATGCCTGCTCCTCCAGCGGCAGTGCTTCCAGGTGCTCCTCCTCCCGTGGGCGATGATGCTGGCGTGGTTGTGCCACCATTCGTTGTGGTTGTCACTGCCGCTCCTGCTGCTCCCGCTTCTGCTGTGGGTGAGCCCGCTCCCGCCTCCGCTCCCAGCTTGCTGGGATTGGGCAGGGTCACCATGGAGACGCGCACCTGCGGCGAGCTCTGGTTACTGCTGTAGCCCACCCGGTTGGGGCGCGAGTACTCGGAGAGGGTCAGAAGGCGGTAGGTGCCCTCGCGGGTGACGAATTGCGTCTTCAGGTCGTCCTTGACATTGGCGTCCAGTTGGTTGGCCATCGCTGCCAGCTCCTCTGCCGCAGCTATTGCTGCTGCTCTGCTCCTCCGCTGCTGCACCTGCCCTCAGCCCATGTGGGCTGGTGTGGATCCTTGCCAAAGGTGATCAAACTCGAAATAACGGTACTTTGGGATTTTGGCCAAATTCAGATGACACTGCCTCTGCCGCGTCGCTGCCGCGTCGCTGCCGCTGCGCAGCTACTGCACTGCCGCTGCCCCGAAAATCGTTAGTTTTTCGCCACTAATTAAGCCCCGTCCGTGTGTGGGTTTGAGTGCGGGTGTGTGCCCGTGTGTGTGCGGCTTGGCTTGCACTTTTCTCTTTCTTTTTGTTATAATTAGATTTGATTCTGTCACTACACTGCGGTTTGTGTGGCTCTGCTGCTATTGTTGTTTCTGCTGCTGGTAGTGCTGCTGCGGCGGAACCTTCAGTGTTTTGCGTGATTGGCGGCTGCGGCGCTGCATTTCGGCGCGGAGTCGGCGGTGTGGGGGTTGGGTGGGTTGCGTCGCGGTTATCGCATCGGCCGCACGCTCGGTTTTATTCCGCACAATTACTTAATTTATTTCTAATTTCTGCACCAGTGTGACCGCGTTCTGGACGTTAATACATAACATAAACGGTCACGCTGTTCTGCACCTGAATTAGGGATGGTTCGCAACTCCTGAATCTATCGATATATCGTTACGTATTAAAAACTCCTAAACATCTTAAATGTAATTGTTTAATTCTGTTCTGAAAACCAAGCTAAAACTGTACAAAAACTGTATAAAACAAGTAACGAAATAACTACAATCGATGGGTTCGATTAAATGTTATTGACTTTATTAGCAGTTGCGTGAACAGTCTCTGTTAAAAAAGCAGCACTGTGCAGCTTGGCGGGCAAGTTACATTTTGAACTAGTGATGGACATAATTTATAATCCACCCATAAAAATAATAAGAACAAAAAAGACAGTAACCCTTACATCAATTTCGACCGCGCCCCTATTGAGTTCTTTATTTTAGATCGAATCGGACACAGATACCAGCAATTTAGTGGATAGTGATGCTGGACATGCAATAGCCCATACCATATATAAGAAGCCAAGCGATTAAAGCGTTTGAATTACAGAAATGTTTCTGCTGTGCTTGAAGGGTTTGCTGCTCCTGTGGACAGTCTCAGTGGTGAGTTAAAAACATTTCCATAACATAATGAGATCCTCAATTACTTAAAACGATTAACATTGGCAGTGCCCTGGGGACTCAAAGGCAGTAGTCCGATTGGAATCGGTAAATAGTATCGCCGGAGAGGAAGATACTTTAGTCGAGTTCAAGCTTCGACTTGTTGGTAGAGAGCGTTTTTTGAATGGAACTGTCAATTTTCTGGTCGATTTCGATCATAACTACGTGGGAGCGACTGATGTCTATACATTTAAAAATGGAGAATGGATTCAACACTATATTAAGGTGCGCACAACGTCCTGCGATTTGTTTACAAACTATATTAGGCATTATTTTTTTTCACCTGATGCTGATACTAATTTGTTTGTCAGCGAGGATAATTGCCGAAAACGAGGGGAATACTATTTTAAGAACGTGGCAATTGCCACTGATAATTT
>VNJT01013410.1:0-10650 GCA_008042655.1 Drosophila burlai
ATCGGCAGCTCATCTACGTCGGTCTCCGTAAGTTTGTGAGTCGCCAAGGCCCAACTAGGCCTCAGCAGCTCCTCCTCGTCCTCTTCCGACAGTTTTTGGGGTTTATCCTCTCCCGGGAGTTCCGAAGCACGGTATTTTAGATCCATTTCATTGCATGATCGCCCGCGTTGCTCGACCTGGCAAGCGCGGCGGGCCAGAGGGGGTTTGGGGCTTTGAAGAAGGTCGACCGCGGCTTCGCCCCAAAGCCGCGGCAAGGCATCTTACGACCCAGGGTTGCCCGGCCCTGGGAAGGCTCCGTTCAAACACAGCTGGATTAGCCCCTCAGCTGCGAACCGAAAGTCAGGGGGCACGGGTCGCTTCACACTCCTGACTTGAGGGGGGGCCTGTTAAAGACTTGCCCAGGTCCGCCCGACTACAATTGGTCAGCATCCCCGATCGAACTCGACCGAGGACCTGCTTCCAGCCGCCCTCACTTGGAGAGTATAGTCGCACTACCGATGGTGCACACAGTTACGGCAGATGACACAGTCATCCGTTGATCCCCCTGTGTACCCAATCGGCTGACGGCCAGGGCCAGAAAAGTAATATTATTTTTATCAATCTGCACACAAATGACATCTTTAATTTTTATTACTGCAGTGGTGCAACTTTTATTTTGCGGGTGCCTGATTGACAGCAGTTTAAAAGAGAGTTTCTTTATTTATTTATTTGCACGGCCATAGTTGCTCAACAACCTTTAATGAGAAAGGGAGAATGAATGTGGGTCGGAAGTTTGAACATGATTTGGGGATAGGAATTATGTATTTTTGCTTTCTTCCAAGCCAAAGGGAAAATAGATGACGTGAAGACTGTGTTTATTATATGAGTTATGGCTGGCAGAAGTTGCGGTAAAATTATCTTTACGAACTTTCGGCAGATATTATCTAAAACCATTGGATTTGAATTAATTTTAAGTACGTATTGGAGGTATTGTGGCCTATTTTTAGAAATAAATTGTGAAAAAAACTGTATAAGATAAGATTGAGATAATTTTTTTATTACTTTTGAACATCTTTAAACTTAACACTGTGTATAGCGAATCATTCGTTGTTTATATAGTGTCAAAGTGGGGTCATCAAAATTTTAGGGGTAATTTTTCTGGTATCATAACAACCCTTCAACTTGCCTGAAATTAATTAATTCATTTTATTTATTTGTAGTTTTACGTTTACGTCTATGCTTTTTCGAGTACGATTTTTTTTATACCCTTGCAGGTTATTATAATTTTAGTCAGAAGTTTGCAACGCAGTGAAGGAGACATATCCGACCCTGTAAAGTATGTATATATATTTTTAATCAGCATCATCAGCCGAGTCGATCTAGCCATGTCCGTCTGTCTGTCCGTCCGTTTCTACGCAATATAGTCCCTCATTTTTAAAGCTATCTCAATGAAACTTTGCAGATAGTTTTCTATATGCTCTCACCACTATATATGTCGGAACGGGCCGGATCGGAAAACTTTATCATATAGCTGCCATAGGAACAATCGAAAATTTTTGACATATTTTCATATAATTTGAGATATGGCCATTTTGTATTATTATTATATAAATTAATTTATTCTGAAAGCTTTATTGCTAGCAACATTTAGTTGTTGCGCAACATCTTTCACTGTCCACATTTTTCATTCAACATTTATAGAATCTAAGAACACGCGAAAGCGAAAAGAACCGCAATCCTTAAATATACCAAATTATAAATACTTACAGAAAGGGTATTTAAACTTCGGCTTGCGAAGTTAGTTTCATTTCTTGTTAAATTAAAATTTGTTTTTAATATAATTTTTTGTTGTAAAAAGTTTCATTTTCAACCATGTTTTTTCGCCTGTTGGAGGGGGTAAAAAAATTTAACAAGAAAGGAAGCTAACTTTACCAAGCCGAAGTTTTAATACCCTTGCAGTAAGTATTTAAAATTGGGTATATTTAAGGATAATATAGATAATATAACAGGTCAAGTAAAAAGTTCGTTCGTTTTTTATCTAAAAGATGGCGTTTTTGTCCATTGTTATGGTGTTACGTATCGCATTATGTCGTACTATATGGCATTAAAAAGGTGTTTTTTTGCGCTAAAAATTTGTCTTTGACAGTTTTTTGATTGATTGACTCAGTACGTTGTGAGCGCTCATCGAAGATGGACACCAGAAAAGAGAAAATTTACTATATTTCACAATTTTTCTTCGATCAAAGCGAAAAAACAGCCAAATCGGCTGAAAATATTAATTAAATTTATGTGCATGACACTGTAATGGAATGTGTAGCACAAAAGTGGTTTGCTAGGTTCCGTTCCGGGAATTTCGATGTCAAAGATGGACCGTGCGTCCGGAGACCTGTCGTCTAAAATTGCGATAAAATCATGGAAATAGTGGAAACAGATCGGCACATAAGCACCTATTCAATTGCTGAGGAACCCAAGATAAGCCAGAAACCCGTTTGGACTATTTGCATAACCTTGGATTTAAAAAAAAGCTCGATGTTTGGGTGCCACCCGAACTAGGCATAAAAACATGACAGGCCGAATTTCCATCTGCTATTCGATGCTGAATCGCAACAAAATCGACCCGTTTCTGAAGCCGATTGTGACTGGCGATGAAAAATCAACATCAAGAAACAACATGGAGCGCCCATGATCGTGGTCAAAACTCGGAGAAGCGGCCCAGACGATGACCAAGCCTGGATTGACGACCAGGAAGGTTTTGTTGTGTGTTTGGTGGAATTGGCAAGGAATCATCTGCTCCCTTATGGCCAAACGCTCAATCCGGCCTCTACTGCCAAACACTGGAGGTAGCACTCATCCAGAAGAGGCCGAATTGTGTTTCATCAGGACAACGCCAGGCCACACACAACTTTGGTGACGCTTCAGAAGCTGAGGGAGCTCGGAGGGGAGGCCCTAATGCACCCACCTTACAGGCCGGACCTGGCACCAAGTGATTACCACCTTTTCCTGTCCATGGCGAACGCGCTTAATGGTGAAAAGTTGGCTTCAAGAGAGGCCTGTGAAACTTGGCTCTCCTAGTTTTTTTTTTTGGCAATAGGGACGCAGCCTCCTACAAGATGGCTATAATGAAGTTGGCATCTCGTTGGCAACAAGTTTACGAACAAAGCGATGTACGGACGAAAGTACCCAAAATTATCATCTTTTGAAAAATCAATAAAAAAAAAACGAACGAACTTTTTACTTGACCTAATAAATGTTGAGCAAAACATGTTGACAGTGAAAAATGTTGCGCAACAACTAAATGTTGCTAGCAACAAGCTTTCAAAATAAATTAATTGATATACATATTCCTATGGCAACTATTTGATATAGTAGTCCAATTTTGATAAAATTAAAACCGAAATTTAAAATAAAATATGAAAATTGGAAAAGTTGAAATTTATTTTTCTCTTCCGATCGTTCCTCACTATATAGTGAGAGCATATAGAAGACTATCTGCAAAGTTTCATTAAGATAGCTTTAAAACTGAGGGACTAGTTTGGATAGAAACGGACGGAATATAGTACCGTGCAAGGGTATAAAAAGAAATCGTACTCGGAGAAGCATAGAGAATTGTTTGATAAAGAAGTGGGGTCGGAAAGAAAATAAATTTGGATGGATTTTTAATTGCATTGAGATTAAAAGACCTCACCAAAGATCAAGAGCCACTATCCGTTGAGGTCATTAAAACCAAAATAATTGGCTCATTGTCATCAATGACGGATTTGATGTAATCAACGCTGACAAATTCGCTACAAAGGAGGCAATATCTGCTATGACCAAAAACTGTGAGCACAAGAAAATTAAAATTATTCTCGAATTGGGAAATTTTCAAAGTTACTACAGCCATAATAGAGGTCGAGGTGGTTACCATCGAGAATACCGTGGACGCGGTAACCAGAATAAAAACCAAGGCAGAGGTAGCCCAGGTGAATATGAAAATCAAAATGACAATTACCATAACCGCCATGCAAGAGTCATTCAGGCGGAAAACTTAGAGGCTCCCTTGAGAAATGAACAGTAAGCGTATTAACTTACTAATAGATACAGGTGCAGACATTTCACTGCTTAAACACAGAAACAATAGTATTGCATTAATAAATTCACAAAATATAACAAATATTTCAGGAATTGGGCAAGGAACAATACAGTCAATAGGTACAATAGATTTGGACGTAAGCACAGTGGGCGATTTGGCCGATCTGGCGAAAGGAAATAAAAAAAATTTGTTGTCAAAATTTTCCAAAATTTGAATTCCCGCCGATAACTTAATATTTATTTTTGGTATTTTAATCGATATATTTGATCAGCTGTGAGCTTTCAAAGTGTGCAAATGTTTTCGCTGCAATCATTATAAGCATTTCCAGCGTTTTTTCTTTGCCAAAATTGTAACTTTTAACCATTTCGAAATTTTTTTTTGTTTTTACAAGAAGTCAGGTTGAATTATTAAATGATTATTGAATGCGGTAAGCTTTAAATTACCCTTTTTTTCAATAATTTTTAACTTTTGTGGAATAAAACTATATAAGGCCCGTCCTTGTCTGTGATAATTGTGTATACATTTGAAAATATGAAACATCTTCTGTTCAAAATGGCCAAGATTTGCTGCATCTACCTGCCGCTCTTAATATTTTTCATATTGCGGAAATCATGTCCAGAAGCGCCCTTTTTTTTAGTAAGGCATGCGGAAAGCGATCTGCTTTTGGGCTATGTAAAGGAGTGTGAATTATCAGAAGAGGATTGGAGCAGCGACTCCGAATAAATTTTTTATAATTGAAAATAAATAAAAAGCAAGGAAACAAAAATTTTGTTAAATTAAAAAATAAAACAATTTTTTTTTTTTTTAAATAAAAAATTAAATTAAAAAAAAAATTGTTGTATGGCTTTTTATGTTATTATTACGATATAAAATTGTTTTTTTTTTCCATATAGTACCAGATGATTTTCTAGTATCTGGTGATGGTATCATCGGAATGGATAAGATTACATATAAGAATGTTAAAACTAACGACTAGCGAAAAATTCTCTTTAGTCCCAAATAAAGAAATCTGGAATTATAGTGGCAAGTACTCTAGTAGAAACAAAAAATGCACTGATTCGTATAATAAACACAACATATAAACCCGCAATAGTGGATAGCTCAAAAGTTCAAAACGAATCAATAAAAAGTTATGATATCATCTAACGGACCAGGTGTTAAATCAGTTAAGATTTACACCCCAATTCAAAATACAGCTCACAACCCTTTGCACAGAATACAGTGATATTTTCGGTCTCGAAGCAGAGACCATATCAATAAATAATTTTTACAAGCAAAAATTGAGATTGAACGATAAAACTCCAGTCTATATCAAAAATTACAGGATGCCTGAAAGCCAAAAACCCGAGATAGAGAAACAGGTCGATAAATAAATAAAAGATGGAATAGTGGAACCATCAATTTCCGAATATAATAGCCCACTGCTTTTAGTGTAAAAAAAGTCTTTGCCCAACACAGCAGAAAAGAGATGGCGATTAGTAATAGACTATCGTCAAATCAACAAAAAGCTGTTAGCCGACAAATTCTCACTGACAAATTCTCCAAGAATTGGAGACATCCTTGATCAGTTAGGACGAGCAAAATACTTTTATTGCCTTGATCTAATGTCTGGTTCCACCAAATTGAGTTGGACAAAAAATCTAGAAATATTACTTCATTCTCCGACAGAAACAGGCTCATATCGCTACACGCGACTTCCGTTTGGACTAAAAATAGCCCCAAATTCTTTTCAACGCATGATGACCTGAATTTTCAGGCTTACGTATTTAATTTATGTAGAAAAATCCGAGTTCAAAGCTAACTCGTATGCGTTTGGATTTGGAAGAGTATGACTTTACTGTGAACATGTACATGAACAAAAAGAGAGAGATAATCCGAATGTCTATCAGGTAATCAATGATTACTCGACCGATAACTCACTGTTGCCGTCAGCAAGGCAGTGCATTCGTAAGGTACGCAAGAGAGGGAGAAACAGAGCAACGACAACACCGCGGCCGCTGCAGAAAATAAAAAGCAATCGCAGTCCCGCCCGTGTGGATTTTAATAATGTTTCGTTTTAAATGTTTGTTGTTTTTGTCTTGCTTTTAATTTGTATTTATATGTATTATTTTAGTAGCGGATGTTAGTTGCTGTAATCGGGTGCAGTTAATATATACATATTAGGGCGGGTCGATTTAAAAATCGCATAAGCGGCACGGAAATTCATGTTCTGGGGATCAAAATAAGCAACTTTGCCCAAAGAACCATACCTCTAAAATGCATTCTGATGTTCCCCTTTTTGATGCGAAGAAAAATCTCTTTTGATCAGTAGAGAAATTCCGTTTTGACCCATTTAGAGAGCCCCAATCGAGTCCAAATGTATGACCGACCCCCACTAATTTTCGATGGCCGATCCACTCATGCTAGTGGCGTACCCCTAGACCGCCCCTTGACCCCCCAATAGACCACCCCCTACAAAGATGTTCCAAAATCACCATTATTAGCACGGTGCATGAAAAAAAAACTATGAAATGCCTAATTTAGGGAAGAAAACATTATTTTTCAAGAACATACTTATGTAAATGCAAAAATTAATTGAAACACGCATGGATTTTAATGGTTTTTCTCCAACATTATAACTTTGCCAATTATCAACAAATTTTCATATAATTTGAGATATGGCCATTTTGTAATGGTGATTTTGGAACATCTTTGTAGGGGGTGGTCTATTGGGGGGTCTAGGGGCGGTCTAGGGGGTACGCCACTAGCATGAGTGGATCGGCCATCGAAAATTAGTGGGGGTCGGTCATACATTTGGACTCGATTGGGGCTCTCTAAATGGGTCAAAACGGAATTTCTCTACTGATCAAAAGAGATTTTTCTTCGCATCAAAAAGGGGAACATCAGAATGCATTTTAGAGGTATGGTTCTTTGGGCAAAGTTGCTTATTTTGATCCCCAGAACATGAATTTTCGTGCCGCTTTTGCGACTTTTTTGCCTCCATACAAATCGACCCGCCCTAATACATATGTATATGTGTTAGATATGGGCATGCATTTATGTGGAGGCACAGTGGAGCGTCGCGGAGTGGACTGTAATTTAAATTATGTGGCACATACAAGAATAGGGAAACAAATATCGCGACAACGGCGGACAGTTCAGCGAACAGGGAGACTCCCGAAACAGTGCACACCGGTAGGCCAATATTTATTATTCCTTTTTTCTCACCACACAATTTCATTTTTCACTTGTTAATTTGCGCGGAGTTGCGCCGAAATATGTAAATATGTCGCGTGTGAGGATGCATACACCTATACATATATGTACATATGCCTCGACCGTTGGCAAGTTGATGTACAACGGAGAACGGAAAAATGGCGAGGAATATCGCGACACTGAAAATTACGGCGGACTAGGAGCACTATTAATTTATGCGGACTAGGAGCTCTATTAATTTCTCACTATAATTTTTGCCGTTGTGTCGGGAAAACTCTCAGATGTGAAGTTCACACGGGAAAAGTGCGAACGAAATTGAATTTTCGGGCAGCTGCTAAATACCTGTAGGGAGGAGACGGAGGAAAGCTCGTACTTATCTTTGGGCGGAAGAATAGCTCGGAACTGCTGGCAGAAGTGGCGAAGTTGGAAGAATATCCTATCCGGCTCGAAGGCCTATGGTTGTAGGGGGGCGATCGTCTATTAAAGACAGCGGCAGGTTGATGGAAAATTATTCACACGGCACTAACCGAAGAGTAGGAAAAACGCAAACGGACCGGAAGAAAAAGAAGCGCGGGGACGTGGTCGTCGTGGGTAATAGATCAGCTTTATTAGGCTGCATACATAATACTAGTCTAAGCTTAAACATAGAGCCGTGCTCCCGCCCGCTTTACTCCGCTAAAGCGGGAGATCGACGGCGGCCGACTGCGGAGTTCGGATTTGACCCGGAGCACTAGCTCGGGGCGCGGAAGCTGCAGAGGGCCGAGGAGCGGCGGATAGTGCGCGGAGCTGCAGAAGATTAAAGCACAGCGGAGAGCGTGTCCAAAAAAGGTGCCGAGAGCCGGCCGATGATTGCTGAAGAGCGGGGAGCGGCGAGCATTAGCACGCTAGATGGACAGTGCGCGGAGGCCCGAAATAAGGGAGCGCAAGAGCGGCTGAGATCGCAGAAGCTCAGTAGCCAGAGGGGGTACAGAGGGCCCCTCACGTATACAAAAGATTTTTTTTATTTTATTTAATGTTAGAGTAGATTATAAAACTAAACTAACATATTAAAATAAAGTACGAGCTTCCAGGGCCATCGACTATAAAAAAATTATAATAGAGTGTGAGAGACATTCAATTTAATTTTTCAATACTTATTAATTTTAAATAATAATAAATTCTTCCTGCAAGAATTTTTCAGAGACCCCAACAGGGTTTAAGTCCGGACTGATCGCTGGCCACTCTACAACTTGTATAGTTTTTGAGGAAAAAATGCTTTTGTAGCACGTGATGTATGGATTGGAGCGTTGTCCTGCTGAAAAGTCCAATAACACAGTGTAACACATTTTGAAAAAGTAAATGAACTTTAGAAGTGACCTAGTAGAGATTCTTAAGCAGGTCGAATATAACACAAAACCATGTTTGAAATTCTTCTAACATCCTCAAAGTCTTAATGGTAACAAAAACCGTTTTTCGTCACTTTTTCACTTTGAAAAATTCCTGCTCGAAAAGTTTTGATCAATTTGAAAAACGCCTGGCGTTTTTTATAGCTTGGTGGAGCAGCTTACAGGAAAAAATAACTTTTTGTTTGTTTCGAATGAGAAAGGCAAAATTTTTGCTTGGAAATATGCAACTCGCACTTTTTTTTTTTCGTGTTTTTTCGATGTTGATGCCTTTTTTTTTTTAACAAATCACTAATATTTCCCAATGATGCACACCTATTGTTGTTGCCTAGTCAATTACGAATAAAACAAGACAAATTTCATACAAAAATAACGAAAAGTTATGACGATTTTTCCCCTCAAAAAAAAAATATATATTCAAAATTTGCACTCAAAGTAGAAAGATAGTAAAAATTCGTATATCAGTAAAAAATTTTGAAATAAGTATTTGTTCGAAAAATATATCAACTAAAAATGTTTGCTGGATCTTTTCCGTTTATAAGATGAATCATCAGTTTCACGCATGAGTGACTAGCAGTAATTAGCTAGCATCCTAACTTGGCTCTTTCCTGCAAATCGTTTTTCAATTATATTTATTTCTTGGTGAAATCTTTCACTTTATTCGTCGCTGAATTGACCAAGATTATCCAGGAAAAATTCCAAATGAGAGTGCAAAAATACTTATTTCAATACTTATTTTTAATGACATACGAATTTGTATCTTTCTACTTTGAGTGCAAATTTTATATATAAGAAATTAGAAAAGTGAGAAAATCTAAGTTTACAGAACTATGGTATTAATAATAATATATTCCAAAATGTCAATTTGTTGTTTAAACTCTGAATTTCCCTTTCATTTTTCTCATTTGTTCCCTTTACACATTGTTACTATAGAGCGCTCTGAAAAATATTTTTTTTTAGGGGGAAAAATCGTCATAACTTCGTCAATTTTCGTTATTTTTTTTTTAATGAAATTTGTCTTGTTTTATTCGTAATTGACTAGGCAACAACAATAGGTGTGCATCAAATTCGAAAAAAAACACGTAAAAAAAGTGCGAGTTGCATATTTCCAAGCAAAAATGTTGCCTTTCTCATTCGAAACAAACAAAAAGTTATTTTTTTCCTGTAAGAAAAAGTGCCGAAAAACGATTTTTTTTATTTACCATAAATCATGATTTTGAGGGTGTTAGAAGAATTTCAAACGTGGTTTTGTGTTATATTCGACCTGCTTAACAATCTTTACTAGTTCACTTCAAAAGTTCAGAATCACTGTTACACTGTATTATCGGCGTATAGCTCTGCTGAAAATCTATTAATTCTTCTTCCAGCAACTGGGTAACCTTAATTTTGTTTGTTTGTTGGAATAAAACAAATACGTCACTTTTCGGAATATTTAAAAGCATCCCAATCCATCAGTAATCCGTCGCCAAAGTTAGTTTTGTGTCGTGTCTCTTGGGCGTGTTGTAATTTACGCCAATACTTATGATACCTATCTGGGCCATCGAAATTCCACTTTTTCACAAAAATATGCAATTTTCGGCAAATGACAAATGTGCGCTTATGTGACGTGGTAATAGCATTGCTAGTAGTATAGTATATTTATCGGTCTTATTTTCTGCCGAAAGCTAATGAACCCGACTCCTGCACACTTTGAGCTTCAAATGTCGCTTGATATCGGTAAAAGGCATTTGCTTATTAACAGCCAGACGCTCAAAACTTGCGCTTGCACCACTCGTTAATGGTGATGGGTCTGCCGCTGTATTCGGCTTTCCAATAAGACTCCACGTTTTTTAATGTCTCGAAAATCTGGAATCTATTTTTAGAAATATTTCCGCCACTTCCTCTTAAAGGGGTCTTCTACTTAAATTTTTTTTTTATTTTCGATTTAAAAAAATTTTTTTTTTTTTTTTTTTTTGTTAGAGAATCTGAGGAATACGCCATATAAAGGGTTTTGTAAAATTCGCATTCCTTCATGGGTAAACG
>VNJT01013418.1:0-13899 GCA_008042655.1 Drosophila burlai
TCCGCCAGCACCATGGTACAGTAGGGGCCGGCGATGATGCGCGTGAGGTCCAAAATCCGGATACCCTGCAGCGGGTGACGCTCGTCGACGCTATCATTGCTGCTGCTTTTGTTGTTGTTATCATCGCCGGCAGCAGCGGCTGCAAAGTTTCTCAAGCGGCAGCCAACTCCGTAATTAACCAATCCCCGGCCGAGCCGCAAACGCAGTGACAACATGGTGCCCAGTGGTTCTCGCTGGCTATTATTGTTGTTCTTGTTACTGCCAGATGGGGTCAACTTATCTCTGGACGGCTATCTCTGCGTGCTGCTGCTGGGGTGTGGAAAGTTTTGCGACCCAACTCCGCGGGCACTTTTATCGTCACTGACAATGGCCCTCCATCCAAACGTAGTCGGAAGCTTACGGCCTTATCTCTTAAGGGGCTCTCTTAAAGACTCTGAAGAGTGGGAGCTTTTGACTATCTTTTACTGGGCCAATTGAAAAGTCTCCGGCCGGAAACATACATCATTTTCTAACCATTAAAAGATTCGTGTATAAATTTAACGAATTTCAGAGCATTACTTTACAAATTCTAGCAATTTGAGTAAATTTTGGTATGAATTTTGTTAAGAAAATGATTAAGAAAAGATTTTCGTGTGTGGATAAAATAATTTTTTTTTTAAGAAATAAATTCTGCCCTAGGAAAATCAACCATCAAGGATTGGTATGCTAAGTTTAGACGTGGTAATAAGAGCACCGAAGACGGCGAACTCTGTGGACGCCAAAAAGAAATTTTTACCGATGAAAATATGTATTTAAAAAATCCACAACATGTTTCTGAAATGGAATTAAATTAAAAAGCAGACACTTTTAAGATATCAACTGAACGTGCATATCATATAATTCATAATGCTGGTGATAATGCTCTGGTGATCACCGAAAATCATGATACAATTACAATTCTACTTGTATCATGCCGAAAATGAGGCCTATTTTGAAGCAAAGTACAAATCGTACTACAAAAATGGTATCGTAAAGTTGGAGGGTCGCTAGAATCGGTGTAGTACTCTTGAAGATAATAATGTTGAATGACGAAAAAGAATTTGGCCAAAAAAATGTGTCTTATAATGGTAGGCCGCAGACTTTTCAATTGGCCTGTTAAATGTGCGATAAAACAAGTCTCAAGCTCCCACAAAAAATACCTACAAACCGCTTTTCTTGAACTCACCTTGGGGAGATTCCCCCCGAATCCTTTCAGATTCGTAAGGGGAATTGCCAGCCGCACAAGCTCTGGGGTTAATAATCCGCGATGCCATGTCATTAAAGCCATTATCATGCCTCTTTGTTTTGTTCTCTGCGCCCTGATTATATCACCCGGCCTGACATCTGGGATTGCGTGATCTCGAACTGGGCGTTTTGGCCACCTAAACGATCCCGGCTAAGAGGCAGCTGAAAGGCACTTATTAATTCTAACAAAACAAAGCAACACGCGCATTTCGCCTGTCTTGGAGCAAAAGAGAGCCGGAGCCTAATGTGGGGCAATTATACCCTAATGACCAGCAAAACACAATTAAAAAGCAATTTTCGTGTCGAAACTGGATAACCAACGCCTGAATGCTCACTATAAGTGTCAGACGGATCAGTGATCATGCCAAACCAACTTGGCATGTTCTGTAAACGCCAACATTAATTTAATTGAGGCATCTGTGCTAACTAGCAACTGATTCCTCAATTAAGATGAATGCAGAGAGAACTGAATTTATTCAAATTAGAATTTAAATATTAAATTAGATATTTAATATATATCGGGTTTAATGGTGCTTACATTACAAAATGTTTAAGTTTATGTTATAAGTGTGTTACCCTTCAATGGAAATACGTCCGTTTTATTATTTTAATAAGCAACTGTTTTTGTAATAAAAAGTTGAGGATGTTTTACTTTACAAGCTATTACAACAGATTTTGTAAAGGATTGCTAAAGAAAAAGGACCTGCCTGACATATTCATAAATTTTAAAATGTTCCACAAATTTTAGCTGCCAAAAACATATTTCCTTTCATATTTTCCTAGCTTTTTAAAAGAAGACTTTATATAAACTAGGCCAATGTAAACGCTTCTTTTGAAGTTAGGGGCTTAAAAGAAAACTTGAGAGTAATAATACTAATTATATCCTAGGAATAAAAGCATTTCTGGCTGTGACTTCATAAGAGAAAACACTTCATTTAGATTGCTTCTTAACTCTTTTCCTTTCTGTGTATTTATGCTAACTAACCTGTTACCAAGCCATTTAAATGGGTTCAAGGTTCTGCTTAGTTCCTTGTAAATGTTTTTCAAGCTCTGGTTTTTCCCCCGGAAACCCCGCCTCGTGGTGGGCATTCGCAAGTCAATGTTTGTTTTCCGAATGACGTTGCAGTTTGGGGCGGAGATGGATGATCTCAGGTTAAGCTGGAACACGAGTCAGCATACATTCAGAATTGCAAGTGCCCGATATAACCCCTTAGCCCATTGACGTTCACCGATCTGTGTAATTAATGCTTGCAGATCCTCCTCCCTTTGTTGACGGTTGTAAACAAGGCGCTATTCACTCTCCACAGTCACATCTAGATGCAATTTTAATGGCAATTATGGGGAGATCAAGAGTTCAGGCTTATTGCTCGGCTTGTGACGCACTCCATTTCCTTCGAGCCAAGTCTGGGAATCACAGCTCGAAGAGAACAGCTTAAGAGAGAAAGATTGGCAGAGAGCGGAGCTTGTAAGTGAGCTTCGACAGCTGGGAGAAGAGAGGGCAGTGCTTTAAATACTCTGTGGCAAGCTGCTCGAGCGTTTATTTACTCAGCTCTACTCGTTCGCGTCGGTTCGCCTCGTACAGATCCGCCAGATACAGATTCAGCTAGAGCTCCCGATTCGAAACCGATTGCGATCCCAGATTCAGGCACTCAGTGAGCGTGTGTGATAAGGCCAGCTTGTGGAGTACAACAAAATGAAAGCCGGCCACAGGCTGCGCATGCGTCTGCAGCGCCCCAACCCGAGTTCTCCGCGAGTGCCCGTTGTCGTCCATTCCACCGCAGACACGCCTGCCCTCTATTAGCCGTCGTCCGGTGGTGGCCAATGCAGCCAAGAAAGCCATTGCTACTGCTACTGCCCCCCCTCGACTATTAGCCAACAATCTCTGACCAAAAGCATCTCGCCGCGGGCCGAGCCGAGCTCCGTGCTGCTCCATTGCTAAATTGTGCAAGCGAAAAGTCGCTGCAGTCGCCGCTGCTTCTGCTGCTGCTGCTGCTGCTGATTGCGAACTGCGGATTGCGGATTGCACAATCCTGGCAACCTGTTGGCTGCTGTGCTGCGTACTGTGTGCAGTGTCTTAGTGCCGTGTGTGTGGTGTTGTGGGGCGTATCTGGCAGATACGCAGATATTTTAATAGTTTCCTTCCCGCCCGCGTCAACCGAAAGCCGTCAAAATTGCTGTGCTACTCTGTTCCAGGATCCTGGGGTACATCATGCGCCGCTTCCTGCGCTCGGCCATGATCGTCTTCAGCTGGTTCGTCGTCCCCTACAGCCGCTACACCAACATCAAGGTGATGCGGCGCAAGCTGCCGCCCATCCGTAGCCACCTGCTCGAGATTCCCGCCGTCGACCTGGCCAAGCTGATTCGCACGAGAAAGGTGAGTAAACCAACACCCACACACACACGCACACACCTGCCTGCATTTATTCCCAGCTCCATTCCCCCAAGCACACACACAAAATTGGGTCACTTACGCAAAAGATACGGCCTGGCCGAAATCTTGCCAAATCAATAGAAAGAGAGACTGACTGTTTGGCGCCACAGCTGTGATTGTTGCCACATTTCTTATAGCCACAACTGTGGCAATCAGCTCCAGCACTGGACTCTCCGGGAAAGTGTGAAACCCCTGCCTCCAGACAATGACATTAGTTTCCATTTTTCGACGCGGGCAATGGCCCCTTACGTTTCAATTAGACAAAACTAAGCAATAAAAGTGTTTGGGGAGTAAAGGTTAAGGCCAATCGGCAAAGGGGCAACTGTCCCAAGAGCGTATTAAATTGCTTTAAGCAGAAATAAAGAAGCATAACTAATTTGTAGGTGAAGTTTTGCCTAAGATGGAGTATTACAAGAGAATGTAAAACCTTTTAATTAAAGTTAAATATTAATTTTTACAAAAATTTCACATTAAATTAAGCTCATTGAACTGTTTTGTTTAATTAAAAGGTCACAATTGTCTCAGATGAAAGCAGTTGTCTTGATTTCACGGAATATACCAAAGTGTCTTAAGTTTATAGGCTTTATAAATATCTAAATGCCAATAAAGAAACCCCCAAAAAGTGCATAATCATTCGCCTTTGTGTATATTTACTTGTCCGATCAATTAAATCTTGCAAAAGTGCCCGAAAAAATTCCTCTTGTGAAATTAGCAAAACTTCAACTACAGATTTTTAAGCCTAATCCTGTTTTTAATGCGTCACTTCAGAAAACATAACACAGCATTATATGACCCTTAGATGAAATCGAATTCAATTTGGGGTTTTTTTTGCCATTTCTACTTTGTTTACGTCGCAAGGCGGGGGCACTTGAGACGGACAATTGGCCCACAAAGGAGGGATATATAGACGCGAGGCATTGAAGAAACCAGCCAGACAGCGCGGGTTAGTCATCTAAAAAGTATTAACAAAGTACATTTTTATGATGCGAGCAGAAATTTCGCAAACTCAAACGCAAAATACATAAATTATTCACACACAAGCTGGCGCGAAGGCCTAGACTGCGTCTGGGTCTGTTTATCGGAGCTTTATCGCAGAGCGTATCCATATCCCAAGAGATCCGCGCGGTGGTCCCATCCATTACATGCCTGTAAATCTGGGTTTCTGTGTAACTCCGAGATGTGCAAGATTGAGGATTGTGAGGTCACCACTCAGCAGACCTTAGCGGGTCACCCTCCAACGGCTTGGTTGCCTGGGTTTTATCGCATTTGCTGCATGCACTTGGCTTGGCTTAACTTTGATATTTTTACTGCACGTTCGTCTGGCTGAAGTACAAAAGTTTTATTTTTTTAATATTTTTTGTGGCTTTTTTTACGGCTTTTGTCTTCTTTCGGCTAGCGTCATGTATGGTGCGTATGACTGCTAAATATTATTATTTTAATTACGCCTTTTTATATGTTTTTTTGTTCAGCTTAATTGCTGGCTTGTTTCATTGTCATAGGTTAAGCAGCGTTGCCTCACTTCAAGCTAAGCTAAGCGTAATGATTTTGTAATTGGTATTATATCAGAACCAGTGTGTGTATACTCGATATCTGCGGGGATATTATAAGATAATCACTGGTTGTGCGCTCAAGAAAGTGACATCGCTGGGCTAATTGGTCCCGTCGCAGTCGCAGTCTCTAAATTGGATTTATTAAGTCTTTGTCTCAGAGTGGTCAGCTGGGCGGTTCAAAGACCGCGGGACTAGGTACTAGATGTGTAAACTCTGGCTGCTGCCCGCATGAAATTTGTTCGTACTTGAAGCGCACAATTCGTGTTTCGTTTTCATTTTCGTCTTTGTCGGTTTGTTTTGCTTGTGCTTTGAGAGCTCAAGTCTTTTTAGCACGTACTTTTCAGCATACACCATACACCGCACATCATCCAAGCATATAGTATATAGTAGCATCGGCGAAACTGTGTCTGTGTGTCGCGATTTCTTTATGCCATATAGTGGTGCCACAACATCCAATCACACACACACTTGCCAAGATCTTTTCCACTTGGCAAACACATCGATCGCTGCTGGGATGGTATCGGTATCGGAGAAGCAAGTCGCAAGCTTTTCGGTCGCTGATTTCGCTCTGAACCCTTCTGCCCCCGCGAAACCCTTGTTGCATGTTGCCTTACACTGTGTTTACCTGTTCTCCGCCGCCTGCCTCTGATTTATTATTACACTGGAAGTCATTGAAAAAGTCAAGTAGCCTTAATTTTAATTATACATATGTACATACGTACATATGTACATACGAGCTGGTGCATCATTTGTGAGTTGCATTCGCCTGCGCTTAAAGGCAAAGTAAGGCAATTTGTGTCTGATTTCAGGCAGCATTGAAGGCCTTCTGTCTCGGATTACCCGTATTAACTGAGAGATCTTGAGAGAGCTCAAGTTCAGAGGTTAGATGGCAGCTTTTGTGGTATGAATTGGTTACGAAAAAAATGGTTAACCCATGAGTTTTATTGATTGATAGCTTATAGCAAAGGCCTGAATGCTCAGCTCTCGACTCTGTTTGATTGATATGTGGTTCCCACCAGCAATTAACTAATTAGATCTCTCCATTATCGTCGCTGTGAGTGGCGGGCATGTGATTAATTATAATATCAGCTACTGCTTACGAGAGAGCTAATTCTGACACTGCATTTGAAATTTATTGATGGGTTCAGTTCAGTTCTCAGAAATCTGACTCAGAATAGATCAAAGTGATCGAGAATACGTGCTTTTATCTATTGATGGGTTTATTATTATGATAAATCATCCTTTTAAGAAAGCATTCTTTATATTATTAATATATATAATTCAAAAAAGTGTTTCTTTAGAAGCATTCTCAGCTTGTGGGGGAAATTTAATGGATTACGTGATGGGCTCTATGGATTAGCTATTGTGGGGTTTGTTTACTGCATTTGCTTCCCATTTTAATTGCATATATACAATTTTAAAAAAGAAAATCTTTAGGTTTTATTTTCTTACGTTGATTCATTAATAGGTAACTTGATTTGTACCTGATTAATCACCTTGATTCAGCTTGATTCGTACTTTGACCAGCCATAAATTCTACATTAATGCCTAAAGCGGTTTATTTTCTTTAATTTAATTGTTAGATAGATGCCTTTTCTTTCATTAAAACTGAATAGTTCCTGCTTTGATGCGGAAATCCAACAATGCACTTGATTGATATATCCCCATCGAATCAAGATTGAAGATTACCCTGACCTCCCTCCCATTCACACTTGACTTTAGGAATGTCTCTTTATTTTCCCCTGAACTCGAAATAGTTTACTCTTTACCCCTATGCATATATTCATATATATATCGTTTGGACATTACTCATACGACAAGGGGCCGCTGATCGTTGATCGCCGATCACTGATCGAAAAAGTGCACGCGTCACGAATGCAAGCCCGCTGTTGGCTTTGTCTTTTTATTGATTTTAATTTAACATAAATTGCCTTTTTCACTGTCCCGCGTCTCAATAGACGAGAATTGCTTGCCTGGGCCCTGGGAATCGGGGTGGAATGTGATCTCTGGGCGGAATGTCGTGGAAATTGCGGAAATAATCAAAACATTCTTCTTGGCTTTCCATTTGCAGATTAAAAGCGAAGAAGTCGTGGAAGCGTACATCGAGCGATGTCGACAGGTGAGTTTGAATAAAAAACCAATAAAGAAACTCCTTGCAGTAAAGTATAAAAATAATACAAATTATTGTATATTATTCTAAATACTTAAAAAAAAAGGAAAAGATATATATTTAAAATATAATCTCAGCTATATTTAAAGTCTTTGCACTTTACTGGAAGATCAGAGACTTATACTAGGCAATATATTATCTCCTTAATGGGTTTACTTAATTTATATGCAAATAAAATGAAAACTTAACTAAACTAACTCATCATTTTCTTAATTTCCCCGCAGGTAAATCCCCTGATCAATGCCATCGTTCAGGATCGCTTCGAGGAAGCTCTGGAGGAGGCCCGCGAAATTGACAACGTGATAGCCATGGGCATCAACAGTGTAGAGTCTATGGAGGAGCACACTCCCCTGCTGGGCATCCCGGTCACCGTTAAGGAGAGCATCGCCGTCAAGGGGATGACCAACCAGGCGGGTCGCGTCTTCAAGACACCGCAAATAGCCAAGTCGGATGCTCCGGTGGTGGAGCAAATCAAGCGCAGTGGCGGCATCATACTGCTGGTATCCAACACTCCGGAGCTGTGCCTGCTCTGGGAGACGTACAACAATGTGACGGGCCAGACGAAGAATCCGTATGACCTGAAGCGTACGCCCGGAGGATCGTCCGGCGGAGAGGCAGCGCTTCTGGCCAGCGGTGCTTCGCTTCTGGGCCTGACCTCGGACATTGGCGGCTCCTCCCGCCTGCCCGCCATGTTCAGCGGCATTTGGGGTCACAAGCCCACGCCGTATGCAGTCTCCTTCCGAGGTCATCACCCGACGAGTGACTTCCCGAAGTGGGGCGACTTCTTCACCATCGCACCGATGACGCGCTACGCCAAGGATTTGCCGCTGCTGCTCAAGTGCATGAGTGATCCCACGGGTCCCAAGCTGACGCTGGACAGAGCGATCAGTGTTAATGGCATCCGGTTCTTTTTCATGGACAACGATGGTCCGTCGGGTATGATGAGGCCGCTCAGCAGGGATCTGCATGCGGCCATCAATCGGGTGGCAAGCGACTTCAACGCCAAGCGGGTAAACATCCGCAAGATGAAGTGGTCGCTGGACATTTCCCTGTCGGCGATGCTGACCATGAAGAACATCGAGACCATCTACCACAAGACGGAGGAGGGCGAGCAGCCGAAGACCGTGTGCAAGGAGACGGTCAAGTACTTCTTTGGATGCTCGGACAGCATCCTGCCGTCGGTGATCTTTGGCCACCTGCAGAACTTCATGAAGATCATTCCGAACTCGCGCCACAAGCACCTGGCCAGCATAATCGAGGCGCTCAAGACTGAATTCAAGGAGATGCTGGGCAACGACGGCGTCTTCCTCTACCCGACATTCCCCAACACGGCGCACCAGCACTACCAGATCTACCACAAGCTCCTCGAGCCCATGTACATGGCCATCTTCAATACGCTGGGTCTGCCGGTAACCAACTGCATGATCGGCCTGGACAGGCGCAACCTGCCCATGGGTATTCAGGTGGTGGCCAATCCCGGCCAAGATCATCTCTGTCTGGCAGTGGCGCGTGAAATGGAGCGCCGCTATGGCGGCTGGGTGCGTCCGCCGTCGGAGGACAGCAGCAGCAGCAACAGCAACAGCAGCAGTGGCAACGGCAGCGGAAGTAGTAAGCAGCGTGGCTAGCTAAAGGCTTCACCTGGAACGGCTTTATCCTGTGCTTCGTCGTGATTCTTGTGTACTTTGTTTTGTTTTTTATAGCTAATTGTACGGTCGAGCAGTTAGGTAATTTCGGTGAGACTTTGTAGCGGTCTTAGACAAATCACTGTTATCAACCGGAAACCCTGAATCCGGTTGAATGGAAGTAAGGAATCCTTGAAGCAACAACCTCTGTATTTTATCCACTCACATCACACACACTGCAGCTGGAGAGTTCTCCCTGTTCTCATTCGAATTGAATCCTTCCGTTTCCTGTTTCGCATCCACATTTCCCACATCGTATTAAATTATTGTCGAGAACTCTGAGCTTTTGCATCGTATTTCTATTTGTATTCGTATTTGTGTTATCTTTACCTATACCTTTACATATATGTAAATATTCGTCTAGCAACTAAGTGTTAGGTTTATGTCGTCGCGTCCGGCAAGATCGAAAAATATCCAGTATGTGTAATGTATCATCTCTTTTTCGTACAACCTCTTTACGACTCTTGCAAAAAGAACTAAATTTGTTGAATAAATACATACGTAACTGAAAATATGAACCGAAATTTCAACTTCTGTGGCGCAACGCCGCCGAAAAGCAGTTGGCCTCCACTCGCAGCCGCTAGCTGAGCACCGGGGGCAGGAGAAGGAAGTGGAGGAGGCGGAGGTCCGAGTCGAGTGCATTGAAATTGGGCTCAACTGAGCAGCGGCGGCGAACCCGAAGACAGAAAATAAAACAAGTATTAGACAGCAACTAGAGACAATACACGCTCGGTTGTACATGTACCACTTAATAAATGGTTCCACCTGGCTGCCTCCCCTTGGATTAGAGAATCTTGCGGGCGCACAACTACACGGAGACCAAAAAATATCTTAGATTTGGAACTGAATTTAAGTTTTGTGGCCCTTCTAAATGGCCTCCAAACTTGAAGACTAAAATGGTTTTTTGAGTAGATTTTATTGTGGAATATATTTGATATTTAAATCAGTTCAAGATGGGATTGACCAGAGGTTTGAATAGAAAAAAGCCTCTGAACAAGTTCTAAAATATGTATGTATGATTTTTGAATAAGTTTACAGGGTTGTAAGTTTGATAAATAAATGCCCATTTTTCAGAACAAAATACTTATTACATATGTTCCAATATATTTGATTACAAAAATATGCTATAATGTTGTCGGAATGATTATCCGATCCTTCCTATGACAACTAACATATATTAAATAGTCGCCAGAGCTGACCTGTTCCAATTTTTATATATACAACATGCGATAAAGAAATTATTTTCATTCATAAAACTGAGAGACTAGTTTGCGTAGATATATATTTAATTACATATATATTCATATTCTCGTTATAGGTTTTAACAAATTAAATAATTAAGTAATATATTCGGGTATGTTTTTAACCCGAATTTTTCTAAAAACCGTACAGTTTATTAGTCATTAAGATAGGGTTCAACCTATAGAACCTCCTCGGCTGCTAGGAGCCAAATCAGATACCTGGGAAACCACAAATCTATAAGCGTCTTAAAGGCCTTAATCGTGCTCAAACAGTCACCCAGCTAATGCATTTTTGTCATTCGAATTGCCGAATTTTGTGCACATTTTATTGGCCAGACTAAGAGGCGTATTAGGAGTTGTGTTTGGAATTCATTCGTTTTGTTTTCGCTGTTTGTTTCTATTGCAAAAAAAAAGATATACACGTGTGCGTGTGCAGTGGTTGGTTTTTGGATATCGGAGTAGCAAGTGGCTAGCAGTAGACCAAGGTTGCGCCAAAATGGCTTGCGCAATTCCGCTGCTGGCGGCCCGAAACGTGGTGTTTTGGCCAGAAGCACGGCGGTAACTCGGATTCTTGCCCAAGAATGTGGCGGTCGTTGGCGTTTCAAAGTGCTCTGGCCAATGTCAGGCCAATAAAGCTGTATGGCTGCCACGAAAATTAGGTGAAAACATTTTCATTAGTTTAGAGCAGAAAACCCAGGCGGCATGACGAAAACTATGGAAATCTCAAGACATATTTACAGATATACTACCTGTGATGCCTACCTGTTGAGATGCATGAGGGATTTAGAGCCTCTCTGTTTCGGCAGCTTGACTCTTCTCTCCTGCTGGCTACCTGGAATACCTTGAGCGTTCTCTCCGGAGAGCCGAAACTGTTTCAAAATTCAGCTAAGCGGGAGCTACAAGAGAAACTGGAAAGCGAAACACCTTGCCTGGAAAATACAGGTGCGAGTAAGATAAATGAGTTGATAATGGAAATGCTGTGTTGGGATGAAATAATATAATATTAATATATTTGTAAAAACTTTATATTGTATTTATATAAAAACTGCCCAATTCATCTTCAGTTATCAATATCTTTTCCTAATAAAAGTTATAAATTTTGTATATTAAAAAAAAAATAACTAAAATAAATATTTTTTCACTTGAATATTCTTATCTCGGCAACCTACTAGACCTAAACCCAAACTTCTCCTCCAAAAGAGGGGTTCCGTCCCTGATTAAGCACTCGAACGGTTATCGCCGAATTCCCCGAGTCAGCAATAATTCAGAGCGATATAGAGAGGGAGAGCGCTGACCAAAGCAGCGGAAATATCATTCCAGCCAGGCCAGACCGGATCCGCCACACTCCGGAGCGGTTCGTTCATTTGGAAACTGAAGCGAGAGGCGAGCGGTTGTGTTCCTTCCGTAGCTTAACCTCCACTACAATTTTAATCGAAGGCTGACTGTACCTGTACCAGTTATAGCTCCATTATAATCTTTATAATCTGCGCATTTGAGGTGACAAATTCAACGCATATTTGTTTACCGTGATCTACGCAGAGAGATTAAAACTGTGTCGATTACCGTGTTAAATCAACTAGAAATCAAGTGTGATATTAACCCCGTAAGACTCAGACACGTGTTTGTCCAAAGAAGACTCCATTCTTTGGTCAGCACGCTTAGTAACTTGTAAACTGCTAAAGCCACGTGTCTGCTCCGTACGCAGCGTGTTGGCAAAGAGCTAAAATAGTACAATAATTTACTTTAAGGTTTTACAGAATCAAATTTCAATCTGTTAAAAAAATATGCACATGGCTTTGTTTAAATTGAAAGCTGTCTTTATATTTAATGCTGAAGCTATTTACATAGTCCAGAAAGTGACTAAATATACTCTGGGTAATCTTAGCAGCAGGAACAGAGAAATATAAGTTGTACTTAAGTGGGCGAGCATTTATTCTATAATGCCTAACCTTAACAAATTTGCGATGAGAGCGAGAGAAACGGAAGAAACAAATGAAGAATGAATTATATGTATGTAATGTGATGGCGGAGGGCCGCTACATAGCCCTATTTTTCTTTGGCGACGTGCGACTTGCGGCTCTTGGGCTCTGGCGGATCTATTAGATTGCCATGACGCACAACATCGATGTGGCCCAGGCGAATCATCTTCTCCTCCCATACGGAAATTGCTTTTCTGCAAGGAAAATGTTAAAATTTATTAGAAGTGTTTTTTTGTTTGTTTGTTAAAGTTAAAACAACAAAACAAGTTAAACAGGAAAGGTATTCAATTTTCTTTCATTTAAACTTGTCAAAGTGAAGCTACAGGTTGCTATATACGTTAGAAAAATGTGGTTTCATGGGCCATCCTCTCTAGGTTTCTTTTTAATTTAAAGCATAAACTATTTTCCTTTTAACCAGGCAATACATAAAAATCCCCACGCACCTGTATATCTCCAACTCCTTGCGCGACTCCAGCATGTATGACTCCTTCTCAGAGTCCGTGAAACGCGTCCATTTGGCCGTCGTCTTCTGGTGCCACTCACGGTATGTCTGCTTGGGGCCCTGCGGAGAATTGGTGCGCTCGCTGGCAATAAAGCGCAGGAAAGCGGAGGCGGGCTTCTTGGGTCGACCAAGTTCTTTGACTCGCTTGCGCAGTTGCCGGCGCTCCTTGGCATCGACGAGGTCCTGCTTGAGCTGCTTGATCTCCGCCCGCTGATCGTCCGTTAGAGTGGCATCGTACTTGGTCCGCTGTTCAACGTAGGTCTCCTGGTCCTTCTTGTACTCGGCCTGCAGGCGTTCCTTTAGCTTGGCGTCCGCATCCGACCAGCTCTTGGACAGCTGGCGCACTACCTCGATGGTGGTGATCTTTGGATTGGCGGCCACCAGTTTGGGACGCTGCTCTCGCATGAAGCGGAAGTAGGGGGTTAGCGGCTTCTTGGGCCTCGGCGGCAGGCCCACCTGCTCCTCCAGCGTTTTCGACTGCACCGCCGGACTGTGGCTGATGCCGGCGGCTGCCAGAGGCCTGTTGGGTGTGAGTGGTCTGTTGTCGGTGTCATTGGGTTGAGGAGGAGCGATGCCGGAGGCCTGCTCCTTGGCTACAACTTGCCTGACTTTGCTCATCAGCGAACCGAAGAGGCTGCCGCGTGCGGCCAGTAGCGTTGTCGTGTAGATCATTCTATGGCTGGCGCTCCTGCTGCTCCGTGAAACTGTTGTCGAAGGGAAAAGCTCGGAAAACTTGTTGCATTTACCAAAAATAAGTTTTACGTAAAAAATGCGGCTTTTTCTGGCTGAGAGTTGCCACCTGGTGCGTTTATTTATAATGGCGCTGCCAACCTGTAATATATATTTAGGTATATTTTTCCAAAGCAAGAATTATAAATTAATAATAAAAGACCAACTCTATTGTTTCAAAATAAACAAAAATATTTGAATATTTATTGGGCAATAGAGGTCTGCACGAGTGCACTCAAAAGTTTCGGTTATTTGAGTACAACATAAATGAGTGGCTATTCGGCGCGCCGAAACGGTTTCAACAAAATGAGTTGTGGTATGAGTGAATGTGGTATTCGCTGTATGCGGAATG